>APFE031113170.1:0-53643 GCA_000404065.3 Pinus taeda
CCTTTTCTGGGTCAACTGAAATCCCTTCTCCTCAAATGATGTTCCCAAGGTAATGGACTTTCTTCTGAAATAAGGAACACTTTGACAATTTCCCATACAATTGATTTTCCCTTAAACAAGTAAATACTACCCTTAGGTGTTTTTCATGCTCCTTTTCATTCTTGGAATATATAAGAATGTCATCAAGGAAGACTTGCACGAACTGGTCCAAATACTTCCTGAACACACCATTCATGAGGCTCAAGAATAATTCTGGTGCATTGGTTAAACCGAATGGAACAACTACGAACTCATAGTGCCCAAACCGAGTTCAAAATGCAGTTTTTGAGATGTCCTCCTCCTTTATCCTCAATTGGTGGCACCCAGATCATAGATTGATTTTTGAGAAGACTGATGCCCCCTTCATTTGATCAAATAAGTCATCTATTCGAGGTATTGGGTACCTATTCTTTATCGTGGCTCTGTTTAAGTCTCTATAATCTATGCATAACCGCAAGGAACCATCCTTCTTCTTGACAAAAATTACTGGTGCACCCCAAGGGGAAATACTAGGTCTGATCAATCCCAAGTCTAAGAGCTCCTTTAACTGCATCTGTAACTCACAAAGCTCCGGAGTTGTCATCCTATAGGGTGTGTTAGATATTGGTTCTGCACCTGGTTTTAGATCAATAGTGAAATCAATCTCTCTTATAGGAGGTAATCCAGGCAACTCCTCTGGAAAAACATCCTTGAATTCAGCCAAAACTGGATGTTGATCCAGGGAAGGTCCCTTCTAGTGACTTACCGTCTTGACCAAATACAATTTGCAACCTTGTCTGAGACAACGTTTTACTTTCATCATGGATATGAATCGTAGGGACACTCCCCTCTTGATTCCACAAATCTCAATTGGCCTACCTTCATCATCTAAACATATCACCTTCTTCTTGAAACAGTCTACTAAAGCTCGATGAGCTTCTAGCCAGTCCATTCCAACAATTACATCATACGTTCCCAATTCTGTGATGTATGCCTTCAACTTAGTCATACACACCCCGAGGTTTACCTGACATTGGTCTACACTAGGCCCTACTGCTTGTTTTACTCCAGAAGCCATCTCAACTTGTTTAAAGTCATCATGCTCATAGGCTACCAACCCACATTTTTCTAATGCAACTGGTGAAATGAAAGCATCTGTAGCACCAGAGTCAAACAAAATTTTAACTTTTACTTTGTTTATCATACTTGAGGTTTCTACCACTGCAGACTGGTGTTCAACTTGCTGATTGTCAACTGCAGCATATATTCGGTGGTGGCTACTTGCTTTCCCCATTGGTTCTTTTCCCTCTCTTTTGTTGTTACTGGTTCGAAACTCTGGGCAGTCCCGCTGGTAATGAGGTCCTTCGCATCCCCAACAAGTGATGCGTGGTGGACCTTGAACCAAATGTTGTGGAGTTCCTTGGAAAGAGTTTCTTCCCTTGAAACCCCTGCCCCCACTTGTTGTTCCTCGCCTATGACTTTGATTTGTACGCGCCCTTGAATCTGTGGGTGAAGTTGCACTAGAAACCATTGAAATTCCTACCATTGATGTTCTAGGTATAACCCTGTTTCCATATGGTGGTGGCCTCCGACTTCCCCCACTTGGGAAGGTACGAGGGGCCTTCCCCATAAACCCTGTTTGACGTGGAAAGATGGCTCTGCCTTCACCCTTTAAGTCTAGGTGTTCTTTGACATAACAAGCCTGTTCTACAGCGTCTGCAACTGAGGATGGTTTCCACATCCACACCATTGCCCTAATCTTAGGTCTCAATCCATACATAAAACGATCTGCTTTGCACTGGTCAGTATCCATGTAGGAGACATACTTGACCAATTCCATAAATCAAATTTCATATTCTTCTACAGTACGACCTCCCTGTATCAGGGCATGGAAGGCTCCTACCTGTTGTTCTTCATAATACGCTGGCAGGTACTTCTTCCTAAACCTCTCCTCAAACAATTCCCAAGTCACTGTATCTGGAGTGAGGTGTAGTTGACACTCCAAGTTACCCCACCAATTTAGAGCAGTATCTCTGAGTTGGAATATTGTTATTTTGGCTTTGGAATTGGAATTGTAATCCCTTAGTGCGAAACATCTTCCCATCCCCTCTAACCAGGCTTCTGCACGCTCACTGGCATGACCTCCTGCAAATTCTGGGAGTTTAATCTTCTGAAGCTCCCTAGTAATGTCCTCAATTGGAGGTCTTCTATCATAATCTCTAGATCCCTCAGGGTTCCCTAACCCTGATGAAGGGTGTTCCCCTTCCATTTCATTTGTTTGGCGCCCCCTTAAGGTTTCATTAATTGCTTCCAGGGAACACAAAATGAGAGTCAATTCCGGTAAAGGTAATGGGTTATTTGTAGGAGGTCCTTATGATGACTCTCCTGGACCTTGATTTCTTCATTTCCTCACCATTTTGGATTGTTCAAATATCTGTATAATACACAAGACTCATTAATCCATCCTAGGTCTTGTCCCTCTTAGCTGACTTACATACATGATAGTCATAAGTTTTTCTTTTACTATTCTTGTAAACAAGCATTATTAGTACTGAGAAAATTCCCAAGGATCTATTAAATCCTCTCATGTGTGATTTCTTATATAGCCTACATATTTTTAATTAATGAATTGGTTTAATATACTCAAATATTAGTTCACACTTAGTGGCCTTCAAAATACTCATATAAAATGAAATTTTGAACCATTCTTGTGTACTCACCAACAAACCATTAATCCTATTCTAAGTAGTAGTTTACATATAAGGAAAAATCACAAACACATATTTCTTTCTTTAGACATAGAAGTATCAAAACCATTCAAGGCATAATGAACACAATATTTATCTTTGAAACTAAGTTGGGAAACCAACTCCAATAGTTGTTGAGCTTTTAATTGGACAATCCTTTGATTATAGTTCTTTGGCTTTTTGAGCATACAGTCTCCCCTTTATATATATATAATATATATATATATTATATTATAATATATACTATATATATATATATTATATATATAGATATATAATATATATATTTTCCATTTAAATGTGAACATATAGTGATACTATATCTAAATTGTTTGAGATGAATAAATAAAATATATTTCTTCACTAAATATCCATAATATCCTTTAACTATATACTATTGCATCTAACTAATAAATCACTTAAATCTCAATCCAATTAATTGTTTATTTTAAGTTTATTTTAAATTTAAATTAAATACACTATACATCTATATATTTTTTATATGAAAAAAAATGAAATATCTCTATCTTTGTTACCTTTTCTAACAATTACCAGCGATCATGAATTATATCAATTAGAGTCACTAGGAAGGCGACACATGGTGACTCCTCTTCTTTTAGTGTCAATATGTTATTTCACTATAAATACATATTTTGCGGCATATGCCAAGAACGGGAATGCTCTAGGGGTTGGCGCTGTTTCGTCAAATGCAGCGATCAAGAATTCAACCCAACGAGTTCACTTTTGCGAGCGCAGTTTCAGCCTGTGCAAAATTGGAGGCTTTGGAAGAGGGAAATGGAGATTCATGAAGATATAATTATAGCTGGGTGTGGTTTTGATGTGATCATAGAAAATGCTATGGTTGATATGTATTCGAAATGTGGGAGTTTGGAGGATGCGCGCAAAGTGTTTGCCAAAATGGCTGCCCGCCAACGGAACTTACAGAGGATGCATGCTAACTGATTACTTAAAGTCCTGACCCAGCGTTTAAAAATAATTCCTTTTAATATATATATATATATATATATATATATATATATATATATATATATAATATATATATATATATATATATATATATATATATATTTGGCTTTGCGCGCTTGGATCGTGATGGGTTTTTGGTCCTTTCTGAGCTCCCACCCAGCAAGGCCACTTATTCCTTACTTGCATGAGTACCAATGGCTTGATTTATTATTTTGGCTTATAACCCATGCTCTGGTCTGTCTTTTTTTTTTTTTTTTTACACTGCCAGATCCAGAGGTGGGGTTGGTTGGGCACTTTTGAGAGTGCTTTGTTCTTGGCCATGGTAGAGAGGTCTGGCAAATTGCTCTCAACCGCCATGGAATGCCAAGATTAGGCAGTGAAACATAAACTACGACACTCACAGGAAAATGGCTTTTCGGATTCGCACTTGCCCAATAGAAGGAACCAAGGGAGATATAATTTGAGGCACAGGAATGGGGTGGCCAAATCAGAGAACCCAACTAATAGTCGATCTACACAGTTTAAAGGTAAGATAGCTGATACCGTATCAACAGAAAAAGAAGTTTATGGATCTTTGCCGAAAAGTCACGGAATTGACTAAATTGTGTTCATGAGAATGGAAATATCAAGGAGAAATTGGAGATTGACGATGGTAGTATGGCCTACACTACTGGCAAACAAACCAGCATGGCAGTCGATCTGGTTACAGGGATCCAGGAGTCTGTGGAAAATTGTGGCCCTCAAAACGATGGTAAAGTTGGTGGCTTGAATGATCGATCTCAGGCTGGGGGCACAAATGATCGATCTCAGGCTAGAGGCACAAACGATCAATCTCAGGATGCATATTACTCATATTTGCTTGGGCTCAATGACGAACTTGCTCTTCTTTGTATTGCTCATACATCGAGTACAGAGTACAAGAAACTTTTCTCTATTAAAAGAGAAAAGAGAAAATAGCTGAGCAGTGGGTTTACATGCTTACAAGTGGCCAGTATGAGTGGCATGCATTTGATCCCCTTTCAGGGAAATGGAGAAGACTCCCAAATCTGCCATTTGATACATGTTTTGCTGCAAGTGACAAGGGATCTCTTTGTGCTGGTACTCACCTCCTTGTCTTAGGACAAGATATTGAAGGGCTTGTGATCTGGAGGTATGATCTTGTGGCCAACGAATGGTACAAAGGACCATCTATGCTCACTCCCAGATGTCTCTAAGCGTCTGCGAGCTGTGGCAACTTTGCCTTTGTGGCTAGAGGAATCAATGCAAAAGGAGATCTTTTAAAATATGCAGAGGTACGATCCTACTAACCAGAGATGGGAACGACTGCCTAATATGAATAAGAAGAGAAAAACTCTGCTCTGGATGCTACATGGGCAGTAAGTTCTATGATATTGGAGGGACAGGATATCATGGGGATCTCACCTGTGGTGAAGTCTATGATTCTGATAAGAGAACCTGGAAATTATGAAAAAAACATGAAACCGTCTGGGCCTAGAGATGCAGTCACTCAGGCTCCACCTCTTATAGCTGTTGCAAAACAATGAGCTCTGAGCTCTAGAGGCCTCAACGATCAACTACAAGCTCACATAATAAAAAAAACTAACAGATGGAAGGAGCTTGGCGAAGTGCTTGTCAGAGTAGATTTTAACAGTGGGTGGGGTGTGGCCTTCAAATCATTAGGTAATAAACTACTCCTAATAGGAGGTGAGACTAGTCAAAGTGCTTATGGTCATGTAGGTGCAGATCATATTTCTCATTACTGAGAATAGGGTGCCTAATAAATTAATAATGATCCTCCTTTCTTATTTATTTATAGTTCAATGCCAAGAAGTTGCTTCAACAAACCATTTCAGAGGATACTCCTAATAACAGTGGAATTCTTCCCATGAAGGAAGTTGTTTCATCAGTGCTTGCGATGTATGGCGGTGAAAAGACAAGTTACGGGAAGGCCGAAAGACATTCTTTTTGTGAAAAAAAAACAAGATTATTCCGGAGATCACCAAGATAGAGAAAGACACTTCTACGAAGGAGTCTGGGAGTCAAACGGTGGTTTCTTCAAATGTGATGACTGAATGCTGTTCTGATGCCTTTCTCAAACTATTTCATCAAAAATTTTGCGGTACTTTGTAACTTGATCCACATAAACTTTGCTAGACCGAGGATGCATGAGGTGTTTGATTTTTATCTTCTTGATTTGAGGATGAATGCTGGAACTTATGGCAACTCACCAGATCTTTTTTCTTCATATATGCTATAGTTATGGGGAAAGGTACAAAACATAGGTCAAGGGATGGTTCTTCTGGAAGATAAGCTCTCATAGCTTTCTTAGAATATTTACGAAAAAGAGGTGGTAATTTTGCTTGCGCAAGAAGCTGCTGAAAGTTCTGAGCCTACTGGGAAAGGACAACCATAGACACAAAATTACCGTATCAAGATGAACATCCTGAGCAGATAAGTGAGCATAATCAAAGCAGAAGACAAGAAGGTGCCTGGAGTTGAAAATTGCAATCAGTCTGTGTTTTTAAGAAATCCGATGGGTGAAGTCTAGAAGGAGTGATCTCTCTAATAACAGCACTGCAGAAAACGAAGTGGGTACTAATATATATATATGTTTTTTTTGTGTTCCTCTACCAGATTAACCAAACTTGAGGGAGAGGAAGGGCGTTTTAGTTCTGATAACTCGTTGCAGAACTTATTCCTGGGCATAATCTTTGCTTCTAGGCTTTATCTTGGAGCACTTTGCTGGTTCTTCTGGCTTTCGATCAAGCATCCAGAGGTAAACGATAAGGTATTAATGGAACTTTCTGAGGTTGTGGAATCATCAAATCGACTGCCTTGACGTGAATGAAAATGCCAATTCTGCGATGTATGTAGAAAGAAACCCGCCAGAGGCGCGATAGCAGAAAGCCCAGAAATCTAACAGGAGAGGACAAGGAATGACCTTGGCCCTGTAAGGTCTGAGGCACAACTCTTTTGATTAAGCCTCTTATTAAATAGTTTTTGATCTTCAATATAACGAAAGCAAGAGATGGAAATTTATACCTGATTTTGATAAAGATGTCTCAAGCTACACAAGACAGGGATAGAAAATGATGGGACAAATTGTTGGTTTGGCTGATATGGAAAGATGGTAATGCCATTGGAATTTCAGTTGGATATTTAGGGAAGTTTGGATATCTTATGACCGCTGAGATACTTACAGTGAAGAGCTACTAAATTATGTTTATTGTTTTCAATGTGAGTGAAATGAAGGGAGTTAGTTTTCAAAACATGTAGGATTTCCACCGCTAGCTAAGTACTAAATTATATGCATACAAAATGGGCTTTCTCATATGGGCTGTTCTAGCTACAGGCAGGTGGAATTCACTACGACTAGCCCGTGTTTGATTCTCAGTGCATTCATGCCCAGAAATGAGCTGTGGAGACTTGTCGAAAGTATAAATTGTAGGTTTAGAGGGCCTTGGGTCCAGATTTTGAACCTGGCTCTGATACCATATGTAAGAGCCCTACCCTAGGGTCTACTAACAGATCTAATTTCCTCTGAAATTAAATATGATAAGAGGTGATAACTTACCTACTTACATAGCTTTTAAACAAATAAAATTTTTATCATTTACATTATAATCAACATAAATTAAGGCGAATATTTCATTCTAATTAACTTTTCCAAAGTAGTCTATGGAGGAATGCCTGTACCGGTGGCTGATGGAGATACCTTTGTCCTGCTGCTCCTGCTGAACGCTGTTCTTGACGGACCCAACCGGATTTACCTCCCAGTCAACTAGGAAATAATCCCTAGCCCAAGAAACCTCCACAGGTTCCCTAGCTCTCTGAGCCCAAGTCCAACCAGATGTAGTGTGTGTGTCCAAATGAAAGATCCATACCAAGATAACAATACTTTCCTCCTCTCAACAACCCAAGAAACCTCCACAGGTTCCTAAGGTCTCTAAAAACACAACAAGTCCAAACAATCACAACCAACCCCCACAATCATAAGCAAGACCCCCCAACCTCCACTTTTTCTTCCTTCCCCCTTCCCTTTTTATACCCTCCTTCCCTTCTCCATCTCAACCACCTCTCATTAATGTCATTAACTTCTCATCCATCCTTACAGTTGATTTTTCTTCTCCAAGTAAGCTAGGAGTACATTTGGAAATGTGACGTGAATATAAAATTGAGAATTTAATGGGAAAGGATCATGTCTTCTCCCAAGTAAATCTGAAAAGTACATTTGTGAATGTGAGATATAATTACATGGAGAGGACCATGTATTCTCCTTAGTAAATGTGAGGGTACATTGGAGAATGTAAAATGAATATATATATTGATAATAAGATGGAGAGGACTATGTCTTCTCCCAAGTAAATGTGAGGGTACATTGGGGAATGTGAGATGTAATTACATGGAGAGGACCATGTCTTCTTCTTAGTAAATGTGAGGGTACATTGGGGAATGTAAAATGAATATATATATATATTGATAATAAGATGGAGAGGACTATGTATTCTCCCAAGTAAATGTGAGGGGTACATTGAGGAATTTGAGATGAATACATATATTTTTGAAATAATGGAAGAAGACCATATCCTACCTAATATTCAATTTGAGAAGGTAAGTGGGGAATTTGAATAATGGAAATCATGAATTTTATATTAGACTAATATTTCTCAATATTTTCAGATAATTTAAACATTAACAAAATTTGTAGGATAAGATTTAAGTGGGGCATTACATCAGTTTTATGATTTCTAGACCCACACCTCATGCAAAGATACCGAGCCTCTATTTTTGGAGTTTTTAATTTTTTATTTTGAGGCTGAGATTTCTTGCCTCGATTTCTTTTTTATTCTTCATCTACTGGACAATTATTTGCAGTATGTCCATTTTTGCCACATAACCAACATGTCAATTTATTCCATTTTTCTTGCTTGGCACTATGTAGGTGAATATCAGATGGTTTATAATAATGTGTCTCAGGGACATATTTCTAATATCCCTTCCTTTTATGCTGTCGAAAAGATCGGCCTTTCTTCTTAAAGTCTTTTCTGGTTGATACATTCTTTTCTTTTTTGACTCGTTTCTTGATTTTTCTCCTTTTTACTAATGGATCGTCAAGAGATAACCCATACTTGCTACATAATGATTTGCTATCGGGGAATCTAGACAATTTTCTAGAGACTTATTAACTTTTGAGCTTGTGCAAAGACCAACCAAAGCTTTAGTAATAATTGAATATATTTGTCCCCATGTGTAAGACTCAAAAGTCATTTGAAAAAACTCGTGCATTCTGAGATAGTCAACGAACTTGGAAGGAAGTGCTGCAAGATAAACTTGCTTCTATAACATATTCTTTGAGTCTTTGACTTCATAGATTCTCTGAATCTAATATCGATGTAAGTCTTAATATTGGGATATTTTATTGCACTTGAGATTCATTAAAATAATCTCATGCTTATCGGCTATTTCTGCCTCAAAACCACACGAGTGCTCAACAATCATGGAGGTCAAAACTCCAATCATGATGTTTTGTACTGTCCCATCTGAATTATGAATTATGTTTCCTTGCTCATATTTGAGAGTTGTTCCTCCATTTGTTTAATTAAAGCAGGAGAGGGTTATGTTTCCCACCATTTTGATAGTGTGCCTATGAAACACTGGATAATTGTTTTGCAGGCTTCTACCTCAGTTTTTCCTCTTAGACACATAAGTTTATATTCGGTAAACATCACGTCTACCATTTGTCTTATTTGGCCGACACAGAGGTTATCTATAGTCCATTCCCTATGAGAATCAGGGAAGAAAGTGTGGGTTTCAGGTAGTTTGCCTTTTCCTCTGATATCGGGTGTTGAATACATGTTGTACTGACTTTCCAAAGGCTCATATATAGGCATAAATTTTGGCTCTTTTTCCTCTTCTTTAAACAGATATGTTCAATTGGAGTTTCAACTTTTTCCAGTTCTTGGGATGTAATTTCCTTGGGGAATAAAAAAGGAAACCTATCGACTGGTCCTGAATACGAACACTTGCTTTATGCAAAAAAGAAGAAGGAACTGGTTTTTCTGTTTTGGATATAGATAATTGATTCATCTTCTGCACCGGTTCATTTATTTGTCCAGATGTAGAACCAATATGTTCCACCATTTTGTCTTCAACATTCTCTAGCCTTATTAGAGATTCTCTAACATATCCTCTAATTACTGAAGTAGAATTTTGAACATTATTCAAGGAATTATTTACAGAATTTAAAGAAACTTGGACATCAAATTATTCTTTGACCTCTTTGGATTTGGCCATGTTCATTTCTAGACCTTTCACAGCTGTGTTTGTCCAATTTGGCTGTTCAGAAGTTTTATGTATTCTGCCATCAGTACCAAATGCATTGTCATCCTTTAATACTAATGGTATTGCTTTGGCAGAATTTTGTCCTTCTCCAAGCACTATGCCTTTGTATGGAGGAAAAGTTTTAGGTGTTTCAACTTTAAGGCCATCTAGTGCTATCCAAGAATGTTGAGATGAAGTGGATGCATTAGTCATTAAAATCATTTGTTGTTTTCTCTTTTCTAACCAAACATGGAATGAGATCCACGTGTTAGTACAGTCCATGTGGTTTTTCCATTCTTGAGATAATTTTATTTTCTTAGACATAGAATGACAGAAACCAAATTCTTCTGCTTTAGGATTTGGAAAAAGATCCCAATTCAACATGGCTTTCATCCATTTGGCAGGGACTCTATTTTTCAGACATCCATCCATTAAAGTGAAGAATTTGTGCATCTCCATAACTACTATACTTACTACATTTATTGTCAAAAGTATTTATTTTACATGGAAATAAAATATAAAGTGAATATGAAAAAAAAATAATAAAATTGTCCCACATGGACTCTTATATATATTATAAAATATAAAATTAATATTAATTTAAGTAAATTGATCACTGTAATCCTGAGTAATAAATATCTAAAAACAATTCACCGGGTAATATTTATGAGTAGGTTAGAAATTTCAAATCTGACATAATTATCTTAATTTTTTTGAAATAACAATCTTATATGATATTATATTTCATATGATGAATTTTTCACTTCACCACAATATAACTGAGGCGAAATATTTAAACAAATTTAAATAAATCACTATGTCTGACTCTGATTCTGGTTAATTATATGTGCTACTACAATAAGCATATGCTCAAATCTTAGTGAGATGTGCTCTAAGTGTTAAGATTAAATGTTAAGTGGGAGGTTTGGTCATGGTTTATTTCTTATGTGAAAAAATAATCATAAATTCAAATAAACATGAATATGCATATACAGACAGTGTAAAATGTAAGTTACAACTGAAAAATTAATTGATCCACTTCTTCAACCCAACCTAGAATTAGAAATCTTGAATTGCAAGAAAGCTTACGCACAATTTACAAAAATAGTTTGCAACTGAACAATTAATTGATCTACTTCATCAACACAACTTCAAATTAGAAATCTTGACACAATTTACAAGAACTTACTTTGATTAGTTGAAGTCATGTTGTGAAATCATAATATAAATGAATGAAGCTAGATCCGACATCTTGTAAACTTCAAATTCTGAAATCTCTGATTCAAAGAACTTCTTATTAAATTTTACATAACAAGAAAATTTACCCAACGAAAAAACCAAAACCATAACCAAAGCACATAATATTTATACTATGCTCTATCATTCTTACGGAGAAGAATGTAAAAGAGGAGGGGCGTACTTCGTTGCTTCATTTATTTCTGCTTGAAATCTTTTCATAGTAGCAGAGGGCAAGCAAACGAACCAATATCCCTTGCACCCCACTCATATTTTGGAGTGGGATGAAGAAGCTGGACACGCTTGGCACTGCACCCACTCCCCCCTTTGCAGGCTCTCCGTAGGCCGCTCTTCCCCATCCGAAATCCACATCCCCGAAGCCGATTTTGGTAACGTCCGAAAGCAGAAAGGCTCCCGCCACTGTGGAGTGAGGGCACCCTTCCAATTCCATCAAATCTATCACTGATCGCATATACTGGTCATTCACATCCGTTTTCCCTTTGTTTATCAATTTCAGAGCGAAAGACAACAATTTTTTGGCCAGCTATCCTGTAGTCGCCTTTACGCATGCAAAGCTGATCCCATTCCCATAGAAGCCTTTAGGGAGCGGCCGGTGGAATTTTGTTCGAGCGTCCAGGGGAAATATTAAACTAACTTCTTGTTCCGAAGGCAGTTGGAGAGCCCTGGTTCTCAAACGGCACAAACATGCTGATAGAACTTCGAACGTCGGGTGCTTCATGCCATGGCTTACTGATTAGCTCTTCAGCGACTCCATCTCCTTGGGTTCGAAAAAGAATGAATTGTGGCTCATCTCGTTCACGAGGGCTGCTCTGCACTTGAACAATGATTAAAACCAAAGTCACCAGGTTAATGTTCGAGTTCGAGTTTGGTAACCTTGAAATTTGAATAAAGTTCGACAACTAAAATTTTGCCGATAAAGTTTGACATAAAATTCGACATATAGAAATTCAAAAAAAAAAAAAAAAAAAAAAAAAAAAAAAAAAAAAAAAAAAAAAAAAAATCATCAATTTAAAGTATAATGTGTAATGTTGTCTGTTCATCATCAAAATTTAAATTTTGCTCAAATCAACTAAGATTAAAAAAAAAATAAAAAATAAAATAAAATAAAATTTAAAATCAGCAGATAAAAATAAATAAATAACTATACAAAACCTTTAGCTAATATCAATTGATAAAAAAACGCCCATAAAAAAATAAATCTTTCTGCCTTAACTCTGTTAAACGCACTTACAAGTGATATACATCGTGTGATTGCATTGGATGTCATAAATATGGAGCAACCCTATTACTTTTCATAGTCCGATGAGAAAGTTTTTAATGCATTATAATTTATATAAACTCCTCTAAAAAAATGTTTTATTGTGCTATATGTGAAATATCACCTTCTAAGACACACAAGAAAATATAAATCATATTAAAATGAGGAGCTAAGGATAAAAACCATTTTAATAAATCCATTTCTTAAAATTTTATTAAATTAACATGTGAAAACGTGGGTGATGTAAATATCATCGGGTCAGATTAGAGAATTAATTCATGAGCTTGTTTTCATCTAATATTGAATAGCCACGGCCCACAACTCGTCGAAAAAGTCATCCGAAATCTGTCGAAGACCCTGTTGAACGTGAAAACCTGTGGCCCGTCGCTGTAGTCTGTATGTTGCTCACATGGACTGGTAGTTCGATTGAGGTCAGTGGTCGTCGGTCGCTCGGTGGTAGACTGGTAGTGTATCAAACCTAACCCTCCACAAACAATGAAACCTAACCCTTAGGCGTCTGTAAACAATGAAACCAAAAGCAAAACGTGCCTGCGGGCTGCAATTCATTTCGAAATTTTTTTATAACAGGAAAAAAATCGAACTAAAACGAATTTCATCGAACCAAAACGAATTTAATCGATTTTGTTCGGAAAAAATTCGAGTTTGGCTTTAAATTCGAGTTCACCATAAAGTTCGACGAACTTGAACGAATAAGTTTGTATTCGTTTGAAGTTCAGCGAATTTCGAACTTATTCGTTCAAATTTGCCGAACCTGGTGACTAAGATTGAAACTGGACTGAGGATAATATACATTGTAGGGAACTGAGAAACAAGAGCGTTAACACAAATAAAATTCCAAATGTAATTTGACCGGACACAATAAGGACTCTGTTTAACCTCGTCATGGGAAAATAGCGGTTGGTCGTGCAACGAAAATTTCTATAGGTGCATTTCCTGTTTTGCAGGACCGCAAGCCAGATTTGCGGAGAACAACCCGAAAACATTGCATCAGGTTGTGCAACAGGTTGTGGAAGAGAACAGGAAGAGCAGAAAGCGGTATCCACCTAACCAGATGCCAGTGGGAGTTGCACGACAGATGTCAATCATATGCCAGTTAGAGGTGCATGCCAATTGTCAATCATAAAAACAAAAGGTAGACGAATAAGTTCATCCAAAGGAAGGCCTATCGGCCTAAATATAAGATTTTACACTTAACAAATTTCAAATGATTTATCTCCGAGACAATTTATAAATTGAAATCTAAAATTAAACTATAATTATAATTATCATACTTGTTAATAGAGGAAATGATCTTAATAGGTTAATTTGCACATCTTGAATATAGTCACTCCTTTTAATTATCAAATTGGAAATTCAATCTTTTAGGCAATTTAAGCAATAATTAATTAATTAAAACCTAAATTAATATTAAATTTAATTTAAATAATATTAATGTTGATATTAATATAAATATCGAAATTTAAGAATAAAATTATAAATAAATAATAATTTTATTTAGAATTAGTCTTTAAGTGCAACTTTTTGGAGTTTTCGGTAGATTTCTGGTTGAAATACAACAAAATAATTTGTGCTCAATTCTTGATTTGTGTTGTTTAAAATAGTTTTTATTTTTATTTTTATTCAATATATGGATTCAACACTCTCAAAAACACCTTGGGTAGTTCAATTATGGAGAGTTCACTCATCAAACTTGTGATTTCAATGAATCCTGTCAGATTCTAGACAAATTCGATCGGAAAATAAACTATAAAATTTTCAAATAGTCACACTAAAAAACTACCCTTTTTTTTTGCAGAGGAAAAATCGTAATTTTATTCAAATTGTAAACAAGGAACAAAATTACATTCTGCAAATGCCATGAGGCATTCCATCATGTCAACTTTTTGGGTGATGCACATAAAGAAAAATAAAAATAAAAATAAATTACATTAAATCACCAAGGACTATGTATATAATAATCATTTACCTTCCCCTTTTTGCCCTTCTTTTTTTGGACTTTTTTCCAAACCCCATGATTCGGGTCAGTTGTTACTATCACTATTTGATATCTAGCTTCCTGCAATGGGACTTCTTTCTCTAAATTTGAGATCTCACACACACATGTTCTCTTTATACCCCTCGGTCCCTTTTTAATGAGTGTTTCTTCTTTCTGATGCTCTGATGCCTTGGTTTAAAAACACGGTTGTTACATGTAGTAGTTGGTAAATTAAAAACATTATTCTAACAATTATACTATGTATTATTAATTCATACATATTGAAAGTAAGAGCAAATTTTCAATATAAGGAATCCAACACTTGCTTGCTTAATTGATGTGTTTAAGTAATGACTTATATGAATTTTATGAATTAAGAGTATTTATTTTCTTTGTTGGTTTGGCCCACAGAGCTTTGAATCTCATGGTTTACATAGTACTTCATAATAAGGTAATCACCGCTTGAGCTACCTAGTGGGCGAAATAAAAATGTATTATTTTTATTAAAGAAATATTTTTAACTATATTTAAACTATGACTACTTTGTAGTCCTTGTTCATATGTGGGAGCTAGTTCATACCTTTCAAAGTTCAATAATTAAACTAAGTGGCAGGAAACGCTAACAACGTGACATTGTCGAAGATGGGATTTAGTTCTTATGTAACAATAGTCTCCATTTATGTATTAACCTTTTTGTGAGCTTGCATTATGTTTCCTATTTATGGTTTTGTATTTGTAGCATAACTTTATTATTCAACACTACTCAAACACCTTTTATGATCTCACCTTAAAAAGGACTAATTTCCCATACCATTAATGAGTTACTTGATATACCACCAACCACTCACCCACATGTCACATTTTGTGTTATTACTATTTTGACATTACACGAATTGACTGTATACATGTGAACATTGACATTATGACTCCTACATAGAATACGAATTGACTATATACATATGAACATGGACATTATGACTCCTACATGACACATGCCTCAATTGTCAAATTAATTGACATTGACTAACATGCCAAGCTTGTGCCTAAACTTTTAAAAGTTTCCCCTATGCTTAGATTTGACAAAGGTGTATACAATGTTTCAACATGCAAGGTTGTTCTCTTTATCACACTCCTTGTCTCTAATGGAATATTATTGTATTTCGATGTGTTTATTTATACATGATGTATTGAGCCCTTTACCCATTTGAATCTGAATGATGTTTTGATAATTATACTAAAGACAAATGGCTCCATCTTATCATATTAGTAGATTGCATAACATTCATCTTGGGAAAATTGCTTTGTATCTCATTTAAATTCTTGATATGCATTGGCAATACCATTGTAAGTTGTTACTTGCTATACCATTTTATTGGTTTGATATCAAAAATGTATAAATCCTAAATTTAATATAAATCATATATGAAAAACTTTAGTCTAAGACTATAAATGCTAACATTGCGTTGTAATTTTAAAAACCATTTGTTGAGCTCTACTACTCTTGCCCTTCAGGACTGTGTTTGTTCCTTATGGCTTTAGCCTAGGGGGGAGTTGTTGACCCTTCTAACCCTCCTTTGTATAATGTCATTGACGCCTTCAATAATATAGTATGAGCCCTTCCATGGCCAACCAAAGCTCTCCCCTCTTATTTCACAAAGAAGTTGGAATAAATTCCCAAAGTTCCTATATATGTGACTTACTCCAAAGAAATGGCCCTCGTATCAGTAAATCAAGGGCTTATTCATTAGTTTATTGGTATCTAGCTATCCATGAAAACTCGAACTCTTGGATTGACAAAAATTGACACTCCCTTATCAAAGGGAAGATTTAGATGTCCTTTAGTAGAACAAGTTTCTTCATCTTCTTATTTGAAGCAAAATTAGACCAAGATCTAATATCTAGGAGTGGACCTTACTTCCTATGAGCCGAAGGCCTATACCTTAACTACTAGAATCTTAATTTTAACCCTAAAAATGACATTTTATATGTCACTATTTGGGTCAAATTACCCATCTCCCCCTATTGTTGGATTTAAGACACCCTCAAGAATATTAGCAATTTTCTAGGTAAATGCATTGACCACTTTGAATGTCATGATGACATGTTTTCCTCTACAAGAACCCGTGTTGAAGTTGACCTCAGGAAAGGAATCCATGAAGTCATTTAGCTAACCTCAGACAATTGGACTTTCATCTATCTCGTGGACTATGATTTTATCTCGTTTAAGTTCAAACTTTGTCATCATTATGAGCATTTTTTTACACAACCCTCCTAGTTGTTCTTGATCTTTGATCCACACTCTGCCTTGATCTCCAACCTAACCCTACTTAATTCAACTAAATTGTGTAATAATGCTTTATGTTCAATCTCTAGAATTTCACTTGTCCTACTACTCGGTCTTGCGGGCACCAAGCTAAATCCCCTATGTCCTCAATGGTTGTTCTTGACCTCCTGGTTTGTAGTTCATCAAAATTCCGCTAGGGCCTTAACCCCTTGACCTTGATTTGCACACAGTAACCCTCTCGAGCCAAATCTCCTAATGCCCTTGACGTATTAGTGGTTAGGTGTTCATGCTCAACATATTCCTCTCTATCATTGGCCATAATCTTTGCTCTCACCCTGCAGGGATAAATCTCTAAACTCTAACTTTCATGTAACACATGTTCTTATTGAAAGCTCAACCTATTTCTCCTCCATCGTGGCATGGGTTACTGGCCACGTATTGGACAGAGTCACATCAAAGTCAACAATAAGCCGTCACCGATATTTTCTCGTGTATATTTGGGATCTGGTTAAACTTATAATGGAATATCCTACTGGAGGTCATATTTGATTATGAACTAGATATCCAGATTCTGAATGTATCTGCAAATTCACCACCGATTTCGAATCATATATATTTCAAAGATTAATATAGATAGATCTGAGAGATGGCCCATTATATAAGTTTGAATGCTCTGGATTGTGCAAGGTTATACACTAAACAATGAGATTCCAGACGTGTGATAAACCCCATATATAAAAAAGTATGGATTTCCTTTAAAAGGCTGGATTAATGTTTCCAACCTAGATATATACGAGAGTCTGAAGAAAATTTAAGAGAATCAAATCTCAGTAAAATCCAGATTTAATGTTAACTTCCATGGATTTTACCCAATGTGTGACAGACTTCGAGTCTATCTTTGTTAGGTGGTGGAAAGTACTGTGACTTGGAGAATTTAGAGTTTGGAAGGGAAATCAATGCAATAACATAAAATAACCAACATGTTCTTCGAATTTAACCTCAATTTAGTTGGAATGGCCAACAATTGACTTTGAACTCAACATGACATATACGTGATTCAAGTTTCTTATCATGGAATCATGATCAAGCACTCAATTCCATCATCTCGAGCTATGAAACTCTCACCACACTTTGTCACAATTCATCCTACGTGCATCTGTTCACCTACGAGGACATTCAAATTTTACACACACAATCTTGATTAATGATTTAAGCTTAACACTCATACAATACCCAAATATTGACTAAAAAATAATAACTCGGAATCGAGGGATTAGAGTACATGTGATTGAAAAATTCACTCAATATCATTAATACACATAATTATACATATTGGCTTGCTTTTCACAGTGTTTGTAACACCCTCTTCCCACATTTCCCCAATATAATTGGTCCATCGGGGTAAACATGTGACGAAGAGTTACTATGATATGATTCAACTCCCCATGTACAATTAAGGAAGTGGAACTAACATGAAAAGACCAAATTGACCTTCCTGAGAAGCTACAAGACCTCCAGGAGCCAACCAGCCCCTTCAGGTGTCCAACCCCTGAGAGAACTTTCTTTTTCATTGCCCTAGAACCTCAGTTGCTCCCATGACAAGGCATGCATGCGACTTGGACCCTCTAGTCACTCCGACAACAAGGAATCCATGCTATTGTAGCCTTTTTCAGGTAGTTCTATGCCAGCGATCCCAGATTTTGTGCCACTTTTTCAGGGCCAGGACTCAAGCCACTGCCCAGAACTTCATGAAACTTTCAAGAATGACAAATAACATCACAACAAGGGTACTAATGCAAACACTTGAATGAGGAATTAATCTGACCCCTACTAGCCATGACAAACATTTCATTAAACATATCACAAACACGTAATCTACAGGTCACAACAACATATCTAAGCATATGGGTCTCATACTTATCTAAGAATCGTCAAAGAGGATTGCTATCTCCTCACAATCGTTGCAGTGTTATCTATTTGGTCATTCATTCACTAACATTTCATATAATAGCTAAAACATGATGAGAGTCATACATCATAACTGCCATAAAACATACTTATAACCAACAAATAACCAGAGAGATATCAATGCGGAAACAACCATTAAAGCCACATAATATCAAGCACATTTACTCATGAAAATACCAAGGAAAATAAGCTCTTATTAACATATGCAAATCCAACCAAGTCAAGGAATTCCACATACCACCTGACCATAGATTGGGCTGAACCAAATCTCTCTTTCATCCAATCACCCCCATGCCATATTCTAAGCATGAATGTGGGATCTCATGAGACAAATCAAACTAAACCAAACTAGGGCTTTAAGAGGCCAAACCACCTCAACCCTAGACAAGTTATTCCGCCTCACGATTAGACATCACTAACCATCACCAAATCGGTTTACCCAAGCTGTCCAGGGCTCCAAAGTGTTTGTTCCAACCAAGGCTTCTAGTACTAGTAATTCAACCCATAGCTGTTGTCGGGTTCCAGAGCATTTGTGCAACCAGGGCTTCCAGGACTAGTAACTCAACCCACCAAGGGCTTCAGAGCATTTGCCCAACTAAGGCTCCAGGAACTAATAACTCAACCCACAACCATAAGGAACATGAGAACCGACCAAAAAACAATAGGAAAGAAACCCACAACACCATGGATATCCAGGAAATGGCAAGATTAGGAAAAACCATTGTTAGTCTAGGCAGTGTTCAATGCCAATGACAGACCATAACCAAGAAACTGCATGCATGTGCCATGCATGCCAAAACTAGCAAGGAAATCATACATGCAGCTTAGTATCTGCAAGCAAAACCTGTTGTAGCTGTTGATCCCGATGTGCTCTTACGCTTTCCTCCTCTTCCTTTGCCTTCTTGCTCCAAATCCAAAGTATGTCATAATCCTCCAAGAGTGCTCTAAGAAACTCTAAGTGTCCAAGTGTTTGAGAGAGAGAGAGCTCCAAGCTAAAACATACAAAAGTCTGTCAACTGATCCTCAAAAGCCTTTTTATTAATGAGGAAACTAATTTCTTCAATTTTCCATTATTTTCTTTCATTTTCCTCCTCACATGTAACCTGTGGCATTTCACCTTCCTTTTCTCCTATTTTCCATTATTTTCATAAATAAAATGTGAATAAATGCCTCATGCCTTTCCAAAACCTTTGCCATTGCTTTTTCCAATTTCCATGGCTAGTAATTAATCATAAGTGATCCCCATCACCTTGTTTTTGCCCAACATTCAACTTAGAATATGTGTCCCATGACCTTGGTTATTATTTTTCCTTTATTAACTTTTTTATCGGGACTGTTACAGAACCCTCCCCCTTGGGGGAACACCATCCTCAGTGTTCAATGACACCTACAACCAAAAAGACTGCAAAAGCAAAACACACTTGCCATGGAGGTTTATAACTTATCTTGATGCAATATTTACAATGATCATCATGCTGAGAAGCAATCCAACTTGAGAAACATAACAACATGACAACCATAACGACATGACACCCATTACACTTATTAGATCTTTATAACACAGCTTATGGTGGCATTTACATCCATATATATATATATATATATACTAAAACATCACACCAAAACATATGCCAAAAACATTCGCTCAACCAGCAAATAGGGAAGGATACATAACCTGCATCTAATCAGTCATCTCCTATGTAGCTTCACCGGGCCCAAAGTGCTTCCATTGCACTTTAACCTACTCAATTGCTCGGTTCCATAACATAAGCATCTTTCTCTGCAAAATGCACTGAGGTTCTGGCTGGAATTCTCCTTCTGGTTCCACTTGCAATACAGGCTAGTCAATCACATTATCAACATCTTTAACATACCTCTTAAGCAATGACACATGGAAAAAATCATGGACTTTTACTGTCGGAGGCAATGCAAGTCGATAGGCTATTGGTCCAATCCTTTCAAGAATATTGAAAGGTACACATTATCAAGGCGTCAAATTGACACATGACCCAATCCTTAAGGAACTCTTCTTGGGCTTGATGCGCAAGTACACTTGTTCCCCAACCTGAAACTCCTTTAACAACCTATTTTGATCTACATAATTTTTTTGTCTGTCCTGAGTTGTCTTCATATTCTTCTTAATTACCTGCATTTCCTGTTCTATCTCTGCCAACATGTCTGATCATATCAACACCTTGTTAACCAAATCACTCCCACTGATGAGAGTATTACAACTTCGCCGATACAATGCCTCAAATAGACTCATCCTCAGTGACTCCTAATACCCATTGTTGTAATCAAACTCAAACGACGGAAGTTACTCCTCCCACCTCCATTGTCGATGTATCACATACATCTTCAACATATCCTCCAATATCTTGTTGACCCTCTCTGTCTGTCCATCTGTCTACGAATGATAAGTTGCATTGAAGGCTAACTCTGTACCCAAACCTGCAAATAATCTTTCCAGAATCTAGAAGTGATCTTGGCATCCTTGTCTAACACAATCTTCTTCAGAACACCATGTGGCCTTACTACATCTCTGATAAAAACCTGTGCTACATCATTAGTTGAATATGTAGACTTCATTAGAATGAAGTCCGCTACCTTTGTCAACGTGACCACCACAACCCTAATAGAATAATGTTGTCTAGATGTCCTTGACAAACCTGCAATGAAGTCCATAGAAATGACCTCCCATTTCCACTCTGGAATCGAATTCAGTTGTAGTAGACTATGTGGATGCTTACACTATGCTTTTACCTGTTTAAAATCCAAGCACCTAGCCACAAACTCTGCCACTTCTTTCTTTAAGTTCGGAAAATAGTAGAAATTCTTCACTGCTACTAATGTCTTCTGATATCCTAGGTGACCTAAAGATGACTTAGCATTAAATTCCCTCAAGATAAGCTTCTTGAGCTCACCATTTCCCGGTACATATATCATGTCCTTGAATCACGATCTTCTAAGACTGTTAAATTTTGAGCATTTTAAGAATCCTCCTAGACCATTCCTCTCCATCAGAAGCTTTTGGACCACCAAAAGTTTGGTTTTAAGCAGATATGAGGTGAGGGTATTGTTCCCTCACCCTTCCGATCTCCATCCACCTTGCTTTGCTTGGATTCATGCATTTGAGTCCCACTCAAAGATACTCTACATCTCCTCATTTGGAAGTGCGGACCTTCCTATCCAAGATGGTATCTTCCTATAACTCAGTCATACATTCCAGTGCAAAATCATCTATCGTTGGAATTTGAGCATTTTCCTCTTGATCCATGATCATGTTCATACAACTTCAATTTATCACATTTACAACTGAATATATTGTAATAGCCCTGAAATAAAAACATGTAATTAATTATATTAATCATGCGATTTATAATCAACACGCAATTTATCAACTAATTAACATCAAATTTCAAAAAATATGAGTAGAGACAACTTACCTGTGGCGATGATATTTCTCACTTGTGATTTCAGGGTTGAACGCTAGTTGAATTCTGCTAACTACAACAAAGTCTTGGGGATGACGCTCCACCAAACTGTAAGCTCAATTGCACAAAATCTTGTTACAACTGGCCACTCCCGAGCCTTCAATCAACGTACTACTGCCAGGCAAGTATTTGTCTCACAACACTATTCTCCCAAGAGAATGGACGATGGAATCATGGAATGATGGAATGCCTCTCATCTTCCTCACCATCTATTAACTAGAGCAAACATTGGAAGGGAAACCACATGCACACACTCCATGTGTCAACATGCAACTTTACTGCTTTCTTGCTTTATTTCTTTTGTTTTTTACTTTTTGATAGCTTTACTGATTTTTATTGCTTTTCTGTTTATTTTTATTTATATTTATTTAGAGCTTTAATATTGTTATTTATTATTTATTTACTATTACTATTTATTATTTATTGTTTACTAGTTATTTTCTATAGGTTGTATGCCTTAGTCCGCGTAGATTCCTATACAGACAAGCACAAAATCTTGCTACAACTGGCCACCCCCGAGCCCTCAATCAACGTACTATTGCCAGGGAATCCTTTGTCTTACAACACTATTCTCCCAAGAGAATGGATGATGGAATCATGGAATCATGGAATGCCTCTCATCTTCCTCACCATCTATTAAATAGAGCAAACATTGGAAGGGAAACCACATGCACACACTCCATGTGTCAACATGCAACTTCACTGCTTTCTTGTTTTATTTATTTTTGATAACTTTACTGATTTTTATTGCTTTTCTGTTTATTTTTATTTATTTAGAGCTTTAGTATTGTTATTTATTATTATTTATTATTTATTTACTATTACTATTTTTTATTTATTGTTTATTATTTATTTTCTTATATTTTAATATTATATTATATTATTTATTATTTATTATTATTATTTATTATTTTATTAAGAAGACATTACATACTTCCCCACTTTAAGGAACTTCGTCCAAAGTTAAGTTGAATTATTTAACATTTTAGTATTGTTATTTATTATTTTTGTTTTATTATTTATTTACTATTTACTATTACTATTTTATTTATTTATTTATGGTTTATTACTTCTTTCTTTCTTTCTTCTTCTTCTTCTTCTTTTTTTTTTTTTTTTTTTTTTAATATTATAATTATATTGTTTATTATTTTTATTATTATTTATTATTAAGGGACATTATATATATATGCATGTATGGAGGGAAATTTAACCGGAATGCATTGTGCCCAATCTTTTCAACAATTTTAAAAGGACCACGCCTTATGGGTTTCAACTTTTACCGTCACCTTTCATCCTTTCTTTGTTGATGTATAGCCATACCTGATCACCAACCTGGAAGTGATGATCGATCCGGTGCTTGTCATGACATATTTTGTACTTGGCCTGACTTTTCTCCAATTGATCCTATGCTACTTCATGAATCTTTTGGATTATTTGAATGAACTTGATTGCTTTGTCGACATATCCATGTCCATCCTCCTTAGCTTCTTCACCAAATATAGTCCATTGGTGATTTTGGTAGGTATCCATAACATGTTTCAAAAGGATATCTGCTAGTAGAAGAGTGCAAGGCCCGGTTGTAAGCATGTTGGACATAATTTAAGGATTCATCCCGCAACTTAGGATGTTTGCTACAATGACCTTTGAGAAGATCTACCATTGTTCTGTTCACCACCTTTATTTTCCCATCTGTTTGTGGATGAAAAGTTGTGCTCTTTTTCAACTTAGTGTCCACGAGTCCCCACAAAGTGGACCAAAACTCTCCCAGGAAACGAGAGTCTTGATTTGAAATTATAAAAGTAGGTAACCCAAAATGAACCCATATATTTTGAAAGAACATTTGTGTAGTCTATTCAGCAGTAACTTGCTTCTTACATGGAACAAGAATACACATTTTGCTAAATATATCAACCACAACATACAAATAATCATGTCCTTTTCTAGACATTGGAAGCCCTCCTACAAAATCCACATATATACTTTTCCATGGCCGAGAAGGAACTGGAAATGACATATACAAACCTAACTTTCTATTGTTTGGTTTGCTTGTTAAACACATGACATAACCTTTGATGTACTTAGCAACTGTTTCATTCATCCGAGGCCAATAGCAAAACCTTTGTAATATTCCATTGTCTTACCTAACCTTTGTAATTGTGCCACTGTCTTACCTACACCAAAATGCCCTGAAACACGAGAAGAATGTGCTTCCCCGATCACAAGCACTCTTTCCTCCTGTGGTATGCACAACTTGCCAAGATGGTACAATAACCTGTCATGAACATGATAATTCAATTCTTCCACCTAAGCACCATGAGTCATAAACATCCTTAAAATCAGTATCTTCAACATATTGTTCTATATAACTTTCATGTGCTAAAAAATTGTTTTGCATAATAATTGAAGCATTCAAAGAAGGTCTTGATAACATATCAACTACTTTATTGGTGGTACCTTTCTTATATTTGATTACTAAATGGAATTTCTATAAAAACCCCATCCATTTATAATATTGAGACTGTTGCAACTTAATTTGTGATTGAAGGTACCGAAGTGGCTAATGATCTATATGAATCACTGTTTCTTTGCCCATTAAATAATGTTTCCATTTTTTAATACTTCCCACTAATGCATATCATTCTTTATCATAAGTTGGATAGTTAGCAACTACTTTAGAAAATGTTTCTAAATGAAAACAAATAGGCTTTCCTTTTTGTAATAATACTACACCCATTTCATACCCACTAGCATCGGTTTCTATTTCAAATGGTTGTTGAAGTTATGGTAAAGCCACGATTGGAGCTATAACAATTTTCTGCTTTAAAGTATCAAACATTTTGTTGTTGTTTTCTTCCCCACTGAAAGGAGACTTTAGAAATTGTTAAAGCATGAAGTGGTGATCCAATAAAAGAGAAATGAGAAATAACTTCCTCTAGTTATGCCTCAAAAAGCATTTAAATGCAACATTAAAACAATTACAGAGTACATTCTTGATATCTCCCTTGGCGATGGTGCAATGGTAAAACCTTTTATAATACCCATGGGTGGTCTCGAGGTCAAACCCGTGGGCCTCCCAAGATTTTTTTGCAACAATACATAATATACGACTGTTTAATATTAACATCCCATGCCATATTTGACATATGGATGATATCAAAGGTTTTAACATAGTATAGCAATAGCCCGATGGATATACATATGAATATCCCCGTACAACATATGGTTAATAACCATATGTTAACTTTGGAATATATATTTGCCTTGTGCCATGTTTTATGGTGTAATACATATCATATGGTGGTAATATATGGTAGCAACATTAACATATTTTGAGACTCCGTTAAAACAACCTGGGTTTTGGTGGGCCTACCAGATATGGTGGGCTCCGCCAACCCTTTTCCGCCATAACCAAACAACAAAACATTAAATATAGATTCACACCCTTTATATAACCAGCCATGTCGTGGTCTATTGATAAGATTTTGGGTTGTCACCCCAACGGTCACGGGTTCGACCTATGACTTCTCAGCTTGGTAGTTTGACTTGTGGGGTGTGCCTCCTGCTGCCACGTGCCATGCTCTCATACTGCCACTTGTCCTGCTCTGGTGCTGCCACTTGGTCTGCTCTAGCACTACCACTTGGCCTGCTCTGGTGCTGTCACTTGGCCTGCTCTAGTGCTACCACTTGGCCTACTCTGGCCTCCATTTTTTGCCTGTCTGGACAAAACTTCAGAATGCATTTTCTCCCTCATAGGAGGCCATTTTTAAAACCGAATATACCACCGGAATCAACATGACTAGCTCTTCAACTTGGCGTTGATCATAAGAGACTATTAAATTTTGATCATTTTGAGGATCCTCTTGGATTAGTTAAAAAACCCTATTTGCAAGCCCAACGCTACTTTTAGTAGGCAAACCTATGCTTGTACCCTTTGGTCTAACTATTGACTAGTGCTGGCAGCGCGACTTTTGATAGGAAAATATGTGTTGATCATATTCAGGCATTTTCTAAAAAAATGAAGCAGAAGCTTCTCTTACTATAAGCCTCGAGAATGACAAGCTGGTTATTGTTGAATAAGGGTATGGTTGAGTTCTCCCATTTTGAGTCCTTGATCCTACCTTTAGGGATCTTCCCCTTAAGATGTAGACCTTCTTACCGCTTTTGTGGATCCCTAACTCCCTCTCCTTTCCTATAAATACATTCCCTTATACCCTCAAATGGTTGGTCAGACTAGATTGGTCATGTTGTTGCTAAATTGTGCCTAATTGTTGCCAATTTGTGAAGGAGAAAGGAGAGCTTGAGAAGTCTTGGCTTGGACTTGGAAACCCATCCCAAAGGAGGCTTCCAACATCAAGGCAGTGGTTGTATGCTTCCCTCTTGTCTTTATTATTAATACAATGCATGTTTACTTTCCATAAGCGTGTAAATGACTACTTGCTTAGTATGATGCTCCTTGATTTGTCATATGGTTTACATTAGAATGCATATGCTATGTTTTTCCCTTTTTTACTTTGTTTTATCTCTCATTCACAACAAAATAGAGAGGATCAAACTTGGAAGTGAGGAGAACGAAATCAATATCAAAAAGCAATCACGTACGAGTGAGGTAGGCCATCTCTCCTCTCCCATGTCATTCTGATTTAAACCAGGAGAGTTTTTCATGTATTTGTTTCAATTGTTACTAGATCCACTCATTAGACTAGAGGGATCACTTCTATCCATAAAAAGGATTGCCTAGATAACAACTCCCTATACCTGTCATCCTGCTGACCTGCCTGCAAGATCTGATCTTGTAAATCTGTCCCATAGGAGCTCATAACTGTTATATGATTCACCTATATCCTCCTCCTAAGAGCATCTGTAACCCTATTCTCTTTACCTTTAATGTACCTAATCTCAAATTCGAACTCATTGACCGTGGCCAAATATATAGCTTGCATGGCATTCAAATTTGGTTGGTAAAATATATACCTCAATCCATTGTGATCACTCATCAGTTCAAACCTCCTCCCAAGAAGATAGTGCCTCCACATCTTCAAAGCATGGATGATCGCTGCCAACTCAAGATCATGTGTCGGATAATTTCACTCATGCTCATTCAGTTTCCTTGATTCATAGCATACTACATGTCCTTCTTGCATAAGGACTCCACCAAGGTGCCACCAAGTCCTCTCTTGCAAGCATATATACATACGAAAAACTCTTTGTTCAAATATGCAGTATTTAGAACTTGAGTATTTGTCAACAAATGCTTTAATTGCTAAAAGTTGGTTACACATTCCTTTGTCCATTCAAATTTCTTACCTTTCCTTTGCAACAATGTAATAAGATAAGAAATCTGTGAGAAGTTCCTAATGAAACTCCTATAATAACCTACCAATCCAATGCATGATCTTACCACATCCACATTTCTAGGAGTTGCCCACTCCATGATAACCCTTATCTTGTCTGGATCCATTGTTATGCCTTCCTTGGAAACCACATGCCCCAAGTAGTGTACCTTTTTCTAAAAGAAACTGCATTTACTAAGCTTAGCATACAACTGATGCTCTCTTAGCAATCTCAATATTGTTTTTAATTGTTCGGCATGTTCTTCCTCATTATTAGAATATACCAATATATCATTAATGAATACAATAACAAACTTGTCCATATAAGGATGTAATAGGCTATTCATCAAGCACATAAAAGTAGCTATAGAATTAGTCAAGTCATATGGAACTACAACAAACTCATAATGATAATAGCTCGTTTGGAAAGCAGTCTTGTAACTATCCTCTTCTTTGATGTGTACCTGATGGTATTCTAATCTCAGATCAATCTTTTAGAACAGTGCTGCTCCCTTCAACTGATCAAACAAGTCATCAATACTTAGAAACAAATACCTATTCTTGATGGTTACCTTGTTCAACTCCATGTAATCAATGCATAACCTAAGAGTACCATCCTTCTTCTTCACAAAAAACATTGGTGCACCCCAAGGTGACATACTTGGCCTAATGTGTCCTTTGTCAAACATTTCCTTCAACTGAAACTTCAATTCCACTAACTCTGGTGTGCTTATCTTGTATGGTGCCTTTGATGTTGGTGTTGCCCCTGGTACCAACTCAATAGAAAAGTCCACTTCCCTGTGAGGCAACAACTCTAAAATCTCTGTTGGGAACACATCCTGAAACTGTTATAAAATCGGATACCTCCTTAAGACATCTGCATTCTCAACTTTCTTACCTTTGTCACTAGAAATATGGACTGTGAATAACACACACCCTTTCCTACGACTGTGCTTTGCCTGCATAATTGTCACCATTATAACTAATGTAGCCTTATTCTTACCTTGCAAGACTCTTTGTTCCCCATTGTCATCCAGGCACTCAATAGCCTTGTAATAACAATCCACCTTGGTCCTATGAAGATACAACCAGTCCATACCCAACAACATATTGTGTGATCCCAATGTAAGTACATTCAAATGTGCTAAGGCAGGCATACCATTTAGCTTAAATGCACAAGTTCTTACCCAATAATGAACTCTCTTCTTTGTACCTGTAGCTAACTACACTAACTAAGATTCTGCATGCACTTCTTTATTCAAACCACACTTATCCACTAGGTCAATATTAACGTAACTATAACTAGATCCAAGGTCAATAAAAATAGAAACAAATTTATCACAAAGCTTACCATCCATCTCAATAATAGACGCTCGATGATCTGCATGTCTATTATCCAGTACTGCATAGATCCGAGGAATATTCTGTCCAACATCCCCCACTGTCTGTGCCTCTTGAGCACTGTAGATCTGCGGTCTACCACCCTGGTGTTGTGGACAATATCTCATATGATGCTCTCCATCACAAGTCCAACACTGTAAAGGTTTCCTATCATCACCCTTGTTCTGCTCCTCATACCGAAATCCCTTCCCTCTGTCAGATGCATTGAACTTCATAGGTGGTGCTGCATTCTCTTTCTTACTTGTGTCTTGAGGTCTTGTTCGCTTCTTATTCCATTTTCCTTTATTCTTGTCATTACCTTTCCAGTCTTGCTTAGTCTCAAATTTGTGCTTTGATTTCTCATAACAATACTTTAACTTCCGGATGGCCTCCTCAAATGATCTAGGCTCATCAAACTCAATCATGTTCTTGAATGCTACCGACAACCCATTGATGAATCTCTGAATCTTGGCCTTCTCCTCCTTGAGGTAAGGCACATATCTCAATAACTCCAAAAATCTGATAGTGTACTCCTCATCGGTCATAGATCCCATCCTTAGCTCATAGAATTCCTTTGCCCTATCGTCATAATATCTCTTTGATAGATACTTCTTCCTAAATAGCCTCTCGAACTCACTCCAAGTCAACTTCTCTTGATGAATACCTTTGACATTCTTTACATATTCCCACCAGATATATGCTTTAGCTTTAAGAATGAATGTAGTTATTTTTGGCCTTCGTGTTAGGTGAGTAATCGTGCAACCTAAAGAACTTATTCATCTGAAGCAACCATGCTTTGACATCCTGTGATTTCTTCATTTCTCCATCAAATTTAGGTGGCTTTGCTTTCTTGAACTCATATGGAAAATATCTCTTGTCACTCCTCCTGTAAGGATGATGGCAATGATAACCATTATACCTATTTGAACCAGAACTAGAGTAAATCCCATGTCCACTACCTCGCCTATCAGGTGTATCCAAGAATCTGCCATTTTGACCATGTCATCTCTATCCAACTTGTGCCCACCATGTGACCTGCTACCATATTCTCCATCAGTTCTATCCTCCTATCCATCACTGGTTCTAAGTGGTCCCTATCTTTACAAGTATGACAAGTTATGAAGAATCACCGCATTGATGTCTGCTTGTTTCTCCTATGCCCTAGCAAGTATCGCTTTTGATTGAATGATTCAGTCATTATCTTCTTTACAAATCCTTATTTTTTCCTTAAAAAATCTCAAAGTGTCTGCTATGTGAGGGGAGTACTCATCACCATGTTTCTCATATGATTGATAGGGAGAATCTTGTGCACTGTAGTCTACCATCTTGCTAGTCATCTTTGTTCTTCTCTTGCTACAGGTATATCATGTCATCTAACCCAAATCATAAACAAACCAACATACCTAAGTTTAGTTTGAGAAGGATATATCGTTTGCAAGATCAACCAGATTAACAAAATAAATGTATAATCACGGTATATAAAGATCATCTTAATCATCATCCAATTATCATGCATAATCCCACAACTACACATCAACTAGACACAATGCATGCATGGAAACATATGTACAAAATGCATGCATACACAATACATGCAAACACTAACATGCATTCAAGATGAACACATTCCGACAACAACACCATCAACTTCCATGACATCACGACGACAACCATGACCACCACCATGCATACACAATAAGCACATAAACCACAAGCATAAGGAAACATATGCAACCGACATGTACATATGACAACACATTCATCCAATGAGAACATAAAACAGACATCACCCAAAGAGAATGGAACCATGCTCTGATACCACTCTATAACACCCTCCTCCCACATTTACCCAAGCTAACCGGTCCACAGGGGCAAACATTGGATGAAGAGTTACTATGATATGATTCAACTGATCCAAATTTAAACAAGAACGCAACAAATTATAGATATAACCATAAATACAAAGATGTAGCAGAAATAATACTTCATTTCATTAATATCAAATACTCAGATATGCTTACAAACATAATGGAAATAAGACTATCTCAGGCGATGGTAGCTTATCTTTGAGAAGAGATGTGGCCGTTACATGCCTCTAAACTGTGTTACAATGAGGCTCAAGGGCCTATTTATTATTGAAAAACATGAGAAAACCCTAAACAACCAAAACCCTAACCCCATGAGATGTAACACTAAGAGTTTGTGGGCCCTGTTGGGGTTATTTGGGCAACCAACTTCCTGGGGTCATAACTTGGTCGTATTATCTTCTTTTGGCACCTACGATACCTTGTTGGAAAGGTCTCTCTATGTACTATAGGTTTTAATGCAAGCCCCTACCTATGGCTACAAGCCTACAATGGACATAAAAAAAAATGTCGTTTAGGGGGTCAAAACTTCTCCAGAAGTTAAGGACCCGAAAACTGCTAAAAATAGTAAATGCTGAAATAAACAAGGAAACAAAAGAAACTGACTGGAGATATATGTGGGATAGGTGGGTGGCCACCAATATCCACGTGGATCATTCCCCTCCCCCCCCCCTTTAGAAAGCAATGGTCCCCATTGGGTGCAGAGCCTCCATGCAATGAGGAAAATTTTGTTGAACCTGATCCCTAGTTAGCTACTTGCCTTGGTGTAGGAGTTGTCTAGCTTTGACAACCCAATATAGTTGGATATTTTGTTCATTAGTGTTCTTGACCTGTGTGTCCATAATCCGGTCAGTTGTGGCTTGTTCCATGCCAATTTGGGTTTAACTCTATTGGTGTGAGGTGGGAAGTATGGTCAAAGGTGGTCCACAATGAACACTCGGTGTAGGCCGAGGAATGGGGGAATGATGAGCTCAAAAGAATTGTCTCCCACAACCTTGGTAATGGTGTCAAGATCATATCGGAGTGGTCTGAGCTTCCGATGGGCTCCGGTAAGGCGTTCTTTCTGCAAATGCAACCAAACTTTGTTGCCTACCTCAAACTTGTGTGGCACTCGATGTTGAACATGTCGCTTCTTGTACTTGGCATTTGACTTCTCTAAGATGTTGTGAACCTATTGGTGGATGTGTTGGATGCGTTCAATAAATATGGTCGCTTTATTAGCCTCGGAGGGTACATGTGTGGATTCTTTTTGCGTAGTCGCATGATGCATGGCAACATCAATTAGACACAATGGTTGAAACCTAGACCCACTTGAAAGGGACTGCAACTAGTCGAGCTATGGAGAGCTCTATTATAACTATGTTGCACATATATAAGACTCTCATCCTAAGTTTGAGGATGCTTGGAGTTGTACATGTGGAGTATGTGCATTATCATCCTATTGAAAACCTCTGTCTGGCCATCAGTTTGGGGATGGAAGGTAGTTGATTTGGTGAGCTTGGTGTCAAATAATGTCCAGAGATTTGACCAAAATGTGCTCAGGAACCTGCTATCATGATCTGATATAATGGTCAATGGGATCCCAAAATGTACCCATACTCGTTCAAAGAAGAGTTTGGCAATGTCCTCTGTTGTGATACTCTTCTTGCAGGTCGCCAATATAGCCATCTTAGAAAATTTGTCCACGACCACAAATACACAGTCATTACCACGCTCTGTAGAAGGGAGGCCAAACATATAGTCCATGGAGATGGATTCCCATGACTGGTTGGGAGTAGGTAGAGGAGTGTATAAGCCTCACTTCTTAATGGTTTGCTTGGCGATGGCATAAGAAATATAGGATCTGATATATTTCCCAACATCCAATCGAAGTTTGGGCCAATAAAAGTACCTTTGTAGTACAACCACAATTTTCTCCACACCAAAGTGTCCTGCTACCCAACTGTAGTGTGTCTTCCAAATAAGATTTACACGTTCGCTTGAAGGAACACAAATGTGGCCCAAGTAGCATAATAGTGTGTCTTAAAGGTGGAAATCAGGAACTTGCTTTCCAACTACTAGCATTTGGTATGTCAAGGTGAACTCTAGATCATTTTTGTATAGTTGCGACCATCCAAAGGTCTCGTGACCATAAGAGTTGAGAACAATAGTTAGTGCTGCAACCGGAGGCCAGTTGAGGCAGTTTGTAACATGATTGGTGCTACCCTTTTTGTATTTAGTGTTCAGGTGGAATTGTTGCAGATATGTAGAGCACTTCTGATGGTGAACGTTTTACAACTTCCCCCGTGTTTGTATAAACTAAAGAGGTCGGTGATCGGTGTGGATGACCATCTCCTTCCCCAAAATGTAGTGCTTCCATTGTCAGAAAGCATGCACGATGAAATACATCTCTTTATCATAGCTGGGGTACTTCCAAATTGTATTGGAAAGTGTCTCACTATGATAGGCCACTGGATGCCCATGCTTAAGGTGAAGACTGCACCAATAACATAATTTTGAGGTGTCTGTCTCAATTTCAAATGGCTGCTATAGGTTTGGTAGTGTGAGTATCGGTGCAGAGCAGAGGCATTGCTTCAACTCAACGAACACCTTTGTTGGGACTCGGACCAAGAGAACTTTGCTTTCACCCTGCCCTTAGTAATCTAATTCAAAGGCCAAGTGATATGGGAGAATCCCAACACAAACCTCCGATAAAAATTTTCAAGGCCCAAAAAGCTGCAAAGCTTCGTTAGAATGATCGGAGCTAGCCAGTCCCAAATGACTTGGATCTTTGCCGGGTCCACATGCATGCCATGCTCATCTATGATGTAGCCCAAGTATTGGACTTGGCTCATGCCAAAGGTGCATTTCTCCAAGTTGGCACACAATTTTTGCTACCAAAGGGTTTGAAGGACCTGCCAAATGTGTTGTAAGTGTTCTTCCCAACTCTTGCTGAAGATGAGGATGTCATTCAGATAAACCACCACAAACGAGTTGGTGAAGGGTTGGAAGATGTCATCCATTAGCCTCATAAAAGTAGAAGGTGCATTTGTCAACCCGTAGGGCATAACCAATCATTCAAAAGGGCCTTCCTTGGATTTAAAGGCGACCTTCCATACATCTGTGGGCTCTATTGGAACCTGGTGATAACCAAACTTCAGATCGATCTTCCTGCAATACTTGCCCCCCTTGAGTTAGTCCAGCAGGTCATCAATCCATGGCATTGGATAACTGTTCCTGATAGTGATTTTGTTTAGTGCACAATAATCAATGAAGAGCCTCCAGGTCTCATCCTTCTTTTGTAAAGTACAATCGAGCTCCCACAAAGCGAGGAACTTGGTTGGATGTGCCCTTTTTGTAGCAACTCCTGGATTTTCCACTTGATCTCTTCATTTTCTATAATGGAGTGGCGATATATCGGCCTCTTGAGTAGAGGTGCTCCAGGAGTTAGATTGATTGAATGCTTGACCTGACAATGCAAGGGTACCCCTGTGGGTGAAGAGAAGATGTCCCTGTATTCTTCCACAACCGTATCCACTTGCTTCTGCTGCTTGGAGGAACCCTTCCTGGGGCCCATGGTTGTGGCTATGACCTTCCCCTTACTTTGAGAGCAAATCAGAAAGAAAACAAATTTCCTAGTCTGGGAGATGACCTTACTGTATTTCTTAGCAAAGATCGAAGAGATGTTGGTAGGTGGGTCTACCTCCAGTATCTTGTATAACTTAGTACCCAAAGAAATAATAACAGAGTGAGGTCTAGATTCATATACAACATGTCACTTCCATAAGTATGGTTGTCCTAATAATACATAACAAACTTCAAGAGGGGCAACATCACAAAATACCTCATCCGTGAAGGGCTTGATGTTGTACAGAATGTGACACTATTAGTTGACGTTGAGATCTCATCCTTGGTAAAGCCACCCAATGGTATACGACTGCGACTGTGCTGTAGTCCATAGGCCCAACTGCTTCACGACCTCTACTGAAATGAGGTTCTTTTAGTTCCGGCTGTCTACAATGAACTACAATAGAGAACCCTTCACCCACATTTGTGAGTGGAATAGGCGCTCCCCCTCTTATGGATCTTCAAGCTCAATATTCTGGATCTTGGTGGTGGCTACAGTGGCACTGGGCTCCATGTTAATGATCTTCTTCCCTTTGTCATTCCACTTGTCGGGTTCTAACTCAGAGTTGGAAGATGCATCAGACTCAGAAGCCTTCATCTCGGCCACCCGTGACTGCTTGGCCCGACAATCACTTGTGTTGCGAGTGGAGATCTTATGGAACTCACACCACTTTCCCGTGTCCTTCTTTGTCTTCGTGGTGTTGTTCTTTGCTTGCGGCTTCAACGGGTTATCCTAGGTCGGCCCACCTTGTTTTTGCCCTTTGCTCTGCGATTTGGGGGTGCCTTTCCCTTGTTTCAGATTCGGTGATCCAAAGTCGTGGTTTTTCTATTTAAGCTTATGCTTGATCTTGATAACATATCAGTACGTTGTGCCGAGCGAGGAGATGTCCAGGAACTCCATCTCATCCTGGATTTATCTATGTAGGCAGTCGTGGTACTTGAGTACCAAATGTTTCTCAGGATCCTTGATACCCAACTTCGTGCAAAGGGTATGAAAAAAATTGGTAAACTTCGGTAGGTCTTGGTCCCTTCCCTATCGCAGTGTGGTCCACTTTATGTATTTAACCTCATAGCTCTTGACATGGTGTACTACTCCTTGATGGCATCTCGAAACGAATCCCAAGTGGGTATGACTGGAAATAGTGAGGGTGTACTTTCATCCTTCTATGCACAATAGGTTTCCCACAGTCCTTGACGTGGGGGCCGTCTTTGAGAAGAGTAAAAGTAATATTTTCCCGGTTGGGAAAATCATGAACAGAAAAATATCCTTCTAGTAGTTTTAACCATTTGTTGGGTGAAAATATGTTTATTTAATTATGTTGTAGTACTTGCCCAACTATTTAATTTTTCAATTCGAGGTTCGTAGACTTACGAGGCACATGCACTATATATGCAAGACCGAAGTGGAACTAATTTAATCTAAATTACTGAAATCAAATTAATCTAGGAAGGCATTGAAACATTAACTATGAAAGCAAGAAATTGCATAAAGGAGAAGCAATACAACATGTGAAGAATTGAATGACAAACAACATATGTGAGCTCACAACAATAAAAATATCTTAAATTATATTACAAGAAACAAATAACAAATCATGATTACAAAACTATCTCTTAAAGCTAATCTCCATTCTCCATTATTTATTATTATCAAAATGAAGAGAGAGCACTCTCTTATATACATGAGGAAGATAACCATCTCATAATTATATATCCAATATTCTCTCAAGCACTCTCAACTACTTTCCCATTATTACAAGATATGATCCCTTTGAATCCTCCACAAATCTCTCAAGCATTTTCAACTACTTTCCCATTATTACAAAATATGATCCATTTGAATCCTCCACAAATCTCTCACATATCTTGGATAAGATATGCCAACCAAATCCTCCATGATTTTCTCCTTAGGAATAGGCTTGCATAATTATCTCCTTAATATGGTGGAGGAGATATGGATAAGATATGCCAACCAAATCCTCCATGATTTTCTCCTTAGGAATAGGCTTGCATAATTATCTCCTTAATATGGTGGAGGACATATTTCCTACACATCACAAAACTCACATATTCTTGAGATAGATATAAAAATATGTATATTTTCTAATATTTAATCACAAATTCACTTGTATTACAAAAATGAATAAAATGGAAAATAAGAAGGTGAAACCCAAATGTATTTATGAAAATGATATGATAAAAGCTTAATGGGATGATGAAATGTAAGGAATAGTGAAGAAAAAGGTGGATGAAAATATGACATTTCTGGGTCCCAACATCCTTCAAGGGGATAAAATCCTCACATCAAGGGGTTAGCTCCTTAAGGAATGGGATGCATGCACCCTCAAGGAGCGAACTTGCCAGCGCAAGATTCCCTCTAGAAGCTTCTAGAATTGACTCGAAGTGAGTTTTTAAGAATAAACTTGCGCCCTTTTAACTTTTACAGGGGTTCACACCCATAAATGCAGATACAGAGCGATCAGGTGCACAGGGGACATGACCAATGGGTGTGGTACCGTAGGTAATGGTAAGAGAAAGTGTGAAACCAGAGTTTTAGAGATTTTAAGGACTTTCTCTCATTTTCAAAACTTGATATGTAGATTTGAGGCTTAATACTTGCAAAGGAGGTATGTATGAGTGGTGATAGACTCATATTGATTACAAAAAGTCATGGTGACAACTTTTTGTGTAACAGATTGCCCCCTAAAGTGCGAAGTCTGTAATAGATGAGGATGGTTTTTTGTCATCTAAGAAGAGTGAAGTACTTTATCATTTCAAGGATCTTTCCACACCCCGGTTGGAACCTGTAAAAACATTCAATGCAAAATATATATATATGATCATATCGTCGCTGAGGTAGGCATTCCCATACTCAGATCAAAATTGACTAGAAACTATCTAAACTTCTCTGATACAGGAATGATTTTGTAATACATCACAAGTATAGACATATGTAGACACAGTATGTGTGCAGCCATCTGTTTATGAATAGTCCATTGTATAATGAATAACAAAATTCCTCGCAGCCTGGATGGTCGAAACTAGATCCAGGGTCTTCATTTCTACTTCCCGAACTAGTACGATTCTATCCATGTGAATGAATGTGTTGAAGTCAAACATGGTAGAAACCACTTGATTACCGGTCAATGATGTAAAACGTTAACAAGTGTGAGAGAAACCACCAGTAATGTCAATGGTCCTCAAAGTACTCAGTACAATCCATGAAATGTGAATGAATGAGTCGATGTCGAACATGTCAGGGAATCCTTTGATCAAAGGTCAATGATGCAACCTGTCGTCAAAGGCGAGAAACCTGCCATTGAGGCATGCAGATTCCAAGGTAGTGACAATTTCTAGATCATCTTTCTAGATAATGAGTTGGAGTCGATAGAAAGCGATCCGTCGTAAGCAAGCCCACAACATGAAATCATAGATCAAGTTTGAAGAAGTATTTTTGGCAAGGACTAACTCAGGGATGGTCAAGATGGATGACAGATGTTTTGCAAATGAATGGTTTATTTGAACTGACCTCTTGAACACATAACGACACTGCAGATGGTTTGGTTACAATTGACCCAAAGCTAATACCTGAAAACCGGCTGAAGACTTTCAATATGATTTGATTAACTGTTAGGAAAAGTATATCCCAACCCAAGTGAACAAAAAAGTGTCGTGTTCAGGAGTGGTTAACTGTCCTTCAAAAGACAAAGTATAACAATCAGGTTTATTTTTCTGTTTTTTCCCCCACCATTTCTGGCAAGTACCTCTTTATTTTTGACAAGCTTGAGGAGGATAACATTTGCTTGATTATAAGCTCATCCTTCGGATGAGTCCAACTTAGTTTAAGATTTGAACCCTAAGGAGTTGTCCGTTCTTGTTTGTAATTGAACAAGTCCTTTACTGTTAAATTTTAATGAGTCCAGTATAGGAGAAACTCGGTGTTTTTGAATTTTAGGAAGTTAGAAGAAAAACTTAAGAAAACTCCATGGTTTTCCTTTTTCATAAATTTGTGTCTCCCAAGCCTGAAAAAGTATAAAATAATACTTGAGAGAACCGCTTGACCATTACAATCAAGGAGTACTTTCATAATTAGTGCCTTCAATCTGAAAAAGTAAAAAAGCGATTGAAAACACGTCGTTTTATTACCAATATCGAACTTGAAACGACAAAAGTCCGGCAATCTTTTCATGTTTATACGGTCAGAAAAGAGCTGTAAGTGGACCGTCCTTTTAATTCTTCTTTAACGAGTCTAAAAATAAAAACTCGGCAATATTTTCATATTTTACGAGTCAGAAAAGAGCTTAAAGAGGACTCCTATGTTTTTTGTTGAAAATGATCAATTCTCCTTGAACACCCAATATTTTGCACAAAAACTACAAACATTACTCATATATGTTTAAAAATTAATAAAAATATACCAAAAGTGACCCTTTTTAAGTGAAAAGTAAATAAATTAAAAACATTTATTCAAAAAATCTTATAAAAAGGGCTTTTGCAAGTTTATTTTTACCATTCGACTTTGGAGTAAAAAGTAAGAGCTTTTGGTAAGATAACTTCTTGTGAAGATTGCGGAAAATTCGACTGTTAGAATCGAGAAACGTCCTCTCCAGGTAATCCACATCATCCCTGACTTGCATTTCATCCGTTTCATTTTCATTTTTAGGGTTTTAAAATTTGTTTTTTAAGGAAAATTTAGGTTAAAAATCGCTCGTGGTGGTTGCGCAGGTGTACCATGTGTACCCTGTGAACCCCGACTTTTTCGTACATAAGAAAAACTCGGGGTCCCGCACCTTCCCTTAAGGATGAGTGCGAACCTACGCACTGTCCCTAACCCGGTGGGTGCGGACCCCACGAAACATGTTTTGAAACCCTAGATTGTCTCATTTCCGCCCAAATGTTTTGAAATTACAAGATTCTAATCCACCTATTTTGCAACGGAGATACACAATATGCTTGTTTGGCAGGAAAGAGAACATGAAGATGTGGATCAAGCCGCATTACTCCATCCACCTTCGATACAGGCTTTAAGAGCATGCAGACTATTGAAATTCTGGGCCATACTTGGCATGAGGGCACAGGTAGACTTTCTACAATGGCTGGTAGATAGGTGGAGCACGCAGGACTGGTGTTTCATCATTGGTGGCCACTGGCCCGAAATCGAGCCAGAGGACATTTATTTTCTAACTGGTTTGCCGAAGAGAGGCGAAGGATTATCTCTATTCGGGTCTAGGGCAGGTGGCCAGTCTGTCGCTAGCCTCCGACTAGAGTTTTGCAATGTCCAAACTGCGGACAAACGGATAGATGTTAAGACCATCACCCGTCCTGAGCTTAAAGTGATCGCTTTTACTGTCACCAGATTGTGCGAGAGCACAGCATTGCATCTAGCTACCAATTCCCAAATGCGCATGGCAGTAGACTGCTTCCGAGGCACCATCTTCAACTGGTGCGATGCTGTATTGGCCAATGTGAAAGGCCAATTGACTAGGGCAAAGAATGGACAACTAAAGAACTTTGGATATGGTTATTTAGTTGTGAGCTTTGCCCCAGAGAGGGTACCTATGTTGGTTCCACAGCAACTTACCATTGAGGTTGAACTTCCCCAAGATCCTAGGATTATGCGCTGGGTTGCAGTCATGGCCCGTCATCCTAAGTAGGGCACTGAGGTTGTTCGATTCCCACCTGAGTATTTTCATTGGTTAGGAAACCAAATTTTTGTGATACAAGACATTCCATATGCTGGAATGGATTATCATGGTGATCCAGACATGGCTCTTCCACCAGGAGAGCAATGGGATGATACAGGTAAAATTGTTTTCAACATTTTCTAAATTTTATATTTTTTTTTGTTTTTAATCGTCCAAAAACTGATAGTAAAAAGTTTTAAATGCAGATGTGGATCCACGGTGACCAGCCGCTCTCCCGCCTTATGAGAGAAGACACCCAGTTGTTGTAGCACCGGCCCCACAAGACCAATCAGCAAAGACCTTGGCCGAATTGAAGAGTCATCTAGATCGCTTGACATTAGATATTCCAGAGACTAGCATAGATGGCATTCCTCTTAGGCGACAGCACTATGTGATTGGGGTCCCAGGACCTTTTAGGAGGTTCCTTTGTAGGGTAGCCCGAGCAGTGGTTTCTTACCGTGATCATCACTAGGGATAGGATGATCGCCTTTGTAGACTTCATATGACATTTATATCTTTTTGAGCTATCATTTTTGCCGATCATAAGGTGTTTTCCAACCTATGATCGAAGACGATATGTATTTGACACACTTTTATGCTATGATATATCACTATTACTGGTTATCTTGTATAACATGTTTATGGAATGCTTTTAAATTTACTGTCTTGATTATTGCAAATGTCTATTTAACATTTGAGAAGCAACTGCATCTGCTAATGTGTTTAAATATCTTAGAATAAGTTGATATTTAATTTAGTCAAATTCATGTTCCAAGAGACGAACTCTCAAAAATAATCTTAATAATACTGGATTTCTAATGGCATAAACCCTGTTAAGTTGTAATACAACGAGTTCAAAATTTAACCTTACAATCAAACTCTAAATCCCACTCAATCACTGCACTATACTATGCAATGTTATTTGTTGTTTGACCAAAGCTTACCCCATGCATAGATATTAACTCGTCAAAGGGTGAATAGATAACCCAAGCTGTGGAAGAAATATTATGTGTACTACGACAAGCACCATCAGCAAAACCAATGTATGTTTGAGAAGACGCCGACATCTGCAATATCAAGAGTAAAACCAAGATAAGCAGGAATAACAAAAAAACACTCTCTAAACTAGGCACACTTACTAATCTAAGACACACGAACTAGAAAGAAATATATTCGAACCAGAATCTCCACACCAAAATTTAAGCATAATATCTTTTGAGATAAAGCCCATTTCTGGGTTTACCTAAAGAGACACCGTCAAAATCTACTAATTCGTAGGTCCCTTTGGCCAGCTTTCACTTAACAATAAAAGGACCATGCCACATGGATACGAATTTTCCAGCCCCTAGCTTATCGTTAGCTTGATTGTATAATAAAACTAGGTCCCCTTCCGAAAAATTACGTGTAACATTTTGATCATACTGAGCTTTTATCCTTTTTGCGTGAGTCTCAATTGCTAATGCAGCATCACGTCAATTCTCATCTAATTGAGCTAAGTATAACAAGCGTTTTACCTCTTCGGAAGTAGTTGGAAGTAATTCTATGGCTATTTGCAATGACGAAATTTCACATTCAATGGGTAACATAGCTTCCAACCCGTAAACAAGCTGAAAAGGAGTGAAACCTATTGATGTCTTGATTGAGGTTCGATACGCCCAAAGTGCTAAAAATAACATGTTATGCCAATTCGACCGATGAATACCAATGATTCGTCGGATCATGGTGACTAGAACTTTGTTGATTGCCTCAACTAGACCATTAGCTTGTGGGTAATATGGAGTAGAGCTATCATGACACAGGCCAAGTTGATCTGCTAGCTCAGTCATCATGATGTTTCGGAAATGGCTCCCATGATCAATGATAATCGCTTGAGGAACACCGAACCTAGCAATTATATGATTGAAAACGAAAATAGCAGCAGTTTTGTTGTCTGCCGAAAATGTAGGCATCGCCTCAGCCCACTTGGTAAAATAATCTACCGCAAGGATGATATAGGCATGCCCCCCGACTGAGTGAGGGTTACATGTAATAAAATCGATACCCCATTTTGCGAAAGGACCAACAGCAATTATAGGGTGGAGAGGAGCAGGTGGAGCACACATCTTTCGATAAAAATTTTGGCAATTGTGGCATTTCTGGACTGCATTGATACAATCTTTAAATAGGGAAGGCCAGAAATAACTAGTGGGCAATATCTTTTGGGTTGTGGCATACCTAGACATATGACCGCCACACGCTCCAGAGTGACAGTCATTCAGAACCTTTTTAGCTTCCTCATGAGTTAAACAACGATGGAAAATAGAATCCACTCCACAACGATAGAGTGTATCTCCAATAATTTTGTATTGATGGGATTGGAAACGTATTTTCCTTCGTTGAGATCGTGAAATCTCAGGCCGAAAAGATTGGGTTTGGAGATAGACTTATATCCCCATACCATGGATCAAGAGTACTGATAAGAAACAAATATTCATCTGCAAGGGATTCTTCTGCCACAGTTTCGGTATCAGTACGCGGGAAGTCACACATTAATTCCGCAATACCAAAGACTTCTTTGACTTGGATTTTTCAAATTCCAGGTCAAATTCCTGCAGGATAACGATCCATTTGGAATACTTGCCCCCTAGCAATTGTTTATTCAAAATATATGTCATAGGGTTACAGTCCAAAAGTACTGTGGTTTTGCGTAGTAGAATGTAGTGACAAAAACGCTAGACAGCTTGAACAGCTACTAGAGCCAATTTCTCCACATGTGAATACTTTAACTCAGTCGGATTCAGAGTGCGACTAAGATAGCAAATCACATGTTCAGCATTGAATTCATCTTCCTGAACTAAAACCATTCCAATGGTGGAATGAGAAGCGGCGAGGTACAAAAAGTAATCTTGGTTGTAGTTGGGAGGATGCAATAACGGTGCATGGATCAACGCATGTTTAAGTGCATCAAAAGATTTCTAAGCTATCTCATCCCAAAAGAATGGAGTGTTTTGTTTCAAAAACCTAGTAAAACCTTTCGTTATCTCAGTGTAGTTAGGAATGAATCGACGTAAAAAGTTTGCTTTCCCTTGCAAACTTTGGAGTTGGCTAAGAGTCGAAGGAGGAGGTAATTTAACAATGGCTTCAACCTTCGAGGGATCAACACGAATGCCAGTTTTTGAAACAACAAATCCCAGTAAGCGACCCGTTTCTATACAGAAAACACATTTGTGTGGATTCAACCTGATTCGATAATGCCTACATCTCATAAAAATGGCTCGTAAATGAGTGAGATGATCGGCTCTACATAATGAATGAGCTGGTAAATCATTGAGGTAAGGTTGCACAATGTGCTTGATGTCGTGAAATGCGTAAGACATAGCACTTTGAAAAGTTGCTCCAGCATTCTTCAACCCAAAAGGTAATTTGCAATAAGCAAAGGTCCCCCATGGACAAATGAAAGTCGTTTTTGGTTGATCGGCAGGGAGTATGTTAATTTGATTGTAACTGGAAAATCCATCCATAAAGGAGAACATTTCACTATCGGCACAATCATCAATTATTTGATCGATATAGGGAGTTGGATAGTTATCTTTTGGACAAGCTCAATTAATATTCCTATAATCAATACATATTTTTATCGTTCCTTGCTTTTTGTTAATAGGAACAATATTCGATACCCAATCCGTTAAAGGGATCGGATATATGAAACCTGCTTTAAGTAATTTCTCAACTTCATCTTTAATACCAGCAACTTTTCTTGGGTGTATCTGACGCAAGCATTGTCGAACAGGTTTAGCATCCGGGTAAGTTTTGATTTCATGGACAACAATTGATGGATCGATTTCTGGCATTTTTTCATATGACCAGGCAAACACGTCGTGGAATTCTTGAAATAGGGCTTTATAAGTTTGGATTTCTTCGTCCGTACAAGAATCACCTATATGAATGTTTTCAACAATTCCGAGTTTCACTGAAATGTAAATAGGAATCGTTCGAGAGATGTTTCCCAAATTCAACTCAGAATCAGGATGTTGCAATGGATTCTGAGGTTCCTTGACATAACCAGTGGTAAAAATAGAGGAGAAATCATTTTCAAAATGATCAAGCTCAAGTAAAAATGAAGATCGATGATGAAGATCTTCCCATGGTAAATCATCAACAGATAAAATCTCATGAATCTGCTCATCAGTATGAACAGGCTCAGAAAAAATTGTTGAATCTAAGGTTGAGATTGAAAGTCACTCCCCATGGACCACATTCATTGGATCAATTTTTTGTTGAACTAGAGTCAGAAAACGACTGTACTGCCTGATATGCAACTTCAAATGGACTCAAGGGCATGGCATCACCAAATGAGTCTACCTCGGAATCGGAAGGTACGATCCAAGGATCATCAAGAACAATGGTGTCCAATGAAATCATGTGAATGGTTGCAAAAGGAGGCGATACGTTCGGAGGAGGAAAGGAAAAAGTTCCTAGTAAACCAAAATCTTTAACTAATCCCACCCCAACATCCTTATAAGGGATAGTTGTTTTACCAACATGCTGAATACTCTGAGAAGAGGCTGGGTCGGATGAAAAATAATTCAACTGATCTATTGTAATGATATTTCCATTATGTGGGAATTTAATAAGCCGAAAAACTGATGAAACAACAGTAGTCATAGCGTAAGACCAACTACGACCCAAAAGAAGGTTGTAATCAAGTGGGGCATCAACCACTTCCACATCTAGATTAATAGTTTTTCCTTCTAACCCTATAGGTAAATACTGCAGAATTCCATAAGGATGAAACCCTTGGCCGTCAAAATCCTTCAAAAGCGTTGGGGATTGGTTAAGTGTCGGAGAACCAAGCGATTTCCAACACGAAATCGACATAATACACGTTGAAGCTCCCTCATCAATCACAGTCCGAAAGAAAGGCCTGTTTTTGACTAACACTGGGATCTGGAAAGCCATTTGATGAGGTAAGAGAGGTGTACTATTTTCTAAATCGAAGATCATAAGATTGGAATCCTGAACATCAACAGCTCCTATAGCAGACAAAAGCAATTTACGTTGTGCTGGGCATGATTGCAGCACCTCCAAAGCCGACATTGCTAAAGGGGATATTGCTAAATCTTCAACAATGTTATAGTTCTGAGCAACTCTCGCATGTGGATTGAAAGCTGACTTCCAAAGTATACCTTTAGCAGGCGGTTTGATTACTAAGTCTGGATTAGGTTTCTTGACTTGTAGCAGATCGGAACCAGGAGGAGTTGAAGTTGATGGGTTTGAAATAGAAGATTTTGGTTCCTTACAACCAACAGCATTCTTACTTCCATAATCTTGCGATCGCGTCACAATCCTGACATGGGACATCATCATAATTGATTCTTCTGAGGCATTTGAGGAAGAACCTATCATCTTACTATCTTGACTAGGAAAAGGATCCTTCAAGTCAACAGGCGTTTGTGAACCTTTGACGATCTTCGAAACCTCAGCTCGATGTCGACAATCTCTTGTAAAGTGCTCCTCATCACAGATGAGACAAGGATAGCGAGGTTTACGTTTCTCGTCAGTAGATTCAGTTTTTTCTGGTTTCTCTTTAGCATTTTGTTTATTTTTCTTCTTCCCTTTCTTTTTACCACCGGATTAGGATTTGGCCGTAGAAGATTCTACAACATGAATATCGGCAGGAACTTTAGCGGAAGCTTCTCCTGTCGGGGAATCTGGTAAATTTATAATAGGAGAAGAATTCTTTGTAGATTTCTTCTTACTTTTGGTATTAATTGTACTAATCATACCATCAACAGCATGAGACCCTGAAGGAGTTGTTGTTATTTGATTTTGTTTAGGAAGATTGGGGATCTTTTCGTGTAAAGTACCCGATTACGTATAAACTAAGTCAAGGTACTGAGCTTGAGCAATTACTTGCTCCTCAGTAACTACTCCTACCTTAGCTACATCCTCAGAGATTTTTGGTAACAAGGATTTCACAAACCATTCTGCCAAAATTTGATCCGGGATATAAACTTTCACTAAACGTCGTCGACGTCACCATTCATGAATATGGTCTGAAATATATGTAGATGTTGATTGTTTTAATGAAGCTAATAATTCTGTGCCATTGTCATATCTGACAGGCAACTGAAAATGAGTTAAGAACAAAGTAGCTAATTGACTAAAATTATAAAAAGAGATTCGTGGCAACTCAATGTACCACTTAGCCGCGAGACCAATTAGAGTGCGTTGAAAAAGCTTCAAGCGAATTGAATCATCTATAGTGGAATTTGATGCATACCAGAGGTGATAAGTCATCACATGGTTCGACAGATCCTCTCCAGGTTTACCCTCAAACTTCGGAATATCACTAGGCAACTTATTGGGCATTGGCAGCCAGTACGGAAGATAATAAATTGGATCATTCGTAAGGCGCGACAAGTCAGGTAAATCCAAAGTTGCGATGAACAGTAACTGACGATTAGGGTCTCAAAAATCTTGGGTTACAAGACCATCTCTAGGAGGAGGATACCCAGGATACCCTGGAATTGGATTTTCATTTGGAATATTGTATCCTCCCGGAAAACCAAGATTAACCAGACCAAACTGGGGTTGTTGAGATTGAGGTTGTTGATATGTATACCGAGGGTACGATTGATACTGATAAACTGGGCTTTGCACAGTAGGACCGTATTGATACTGTCCCTGGTACGGTTGATAAGTAAATTGAGGTTGACTTGTGACAACCGTACTTGGACCAGGTTGTCCTACAGGCATCTGAACCGAAGTCTGAATTGTAGATCCAGACTAGGGTAAAGAGGTTTGAGGAGTTGATACAGGAACAGTAGAAACCGGAGTTGTCGATACTCCAGAAATAGGTGGGGTAGATTGAACAGAGGTTGCAACAGTTGCAGTAGTCGATTAAGGCGGAGTTCGAGGTGAACTAGGCCCAGACTGATGAGTTGCACCAGGTGCAGAAGTTTGAATAGTAGGCTAGACGGGTTGCTGGGTTGAAACAGAAACCATAGGTTGTCCGGTTTGAGATGATAACTGCACATTGGGTTGCAAAATTTGTTGAGTTTGAGATGGATCCCACACCATATTCATTCCGGGGTAAGGACCCATAACAGGTTGAGCATATTGAGGACCATAACCAGGTTGAGTGTAGGACTGATAATTGAAAGGTACATTTCCAGTTCCTTGAACAAATGGTTGAGGAGAAGGTGATTGGAAACCTTGAGATTGGTATTGACCTTGAGGTTGACAACCTTGAGGCACGTAATGAAACTGGGGTTGACCTTGAGGTATATATTGATACTGGGATTGAACTTGAGGCATATACTGGGTCTGAGATTGACCTTGAGGCATAAATTGAGTCTGGGGTTGACCTTGAGGCATGTATTGTCCCTAAGGTATGTACTAACCTTGAGGTTGCCCCCCAGGTGGAATTTGACTGCCTTGAGATTGCCCCCTAGGCGGTATTCGACTGCCCTGAGGTTGCCCCCCAGGCGGAAATTGATTACCTTGAGGCTGCCCCCCAGAAGGAATCTGACTACCTTGGGGTTGCGGACTTGGAATAGCACCAGACATCATAAGAATTTCTTCTACACTCAACGGCAGAGTTCTGTTATAACCAGTTGATATCCCATGTTTGATGGGTTGAGGAGACACTCCTGAAAAAAGTACCAAAAACTGACTGATACCCAGACAGAACAGAAGGACAGCCATATAAAAATGTTTCTGGACTTTCGAAAAACATGGATGACCTTGACATATTCGAAGGAGGATAATAACCTTTGGGCATTAGATGAAAAGGAATATGAGGTGGTGAAGCAACGAGACCTAGATTTTCTAAAAAGTTTGTCAAAGATACGTACCAAGTGTCACTTCGAAAAGGACTGTAAAAGATAGATTCACGCTCCCTAAGTTCTATAGTCAGTTGATTTTCAAGGGGAGTTATATCCTCGTCCGGAATAACAAGTTCTTCAATGGAAATGAGTCCAGGCAGAAGATTCTGGGTAATGACACTTCCTACCCTGGGTGAACCAGGAGCACTAGAAACTAGAGAAGCAAATCTTGAGGATGGAGTAGCAGCAGATTCAGTTTTAGGCTCAGAAATTTCAGGTTCCTCAACGACTTCACTAGTAGGAGAAATGCTACCAGTAAATTCGGAAACTAAAATTGGTCCAGAAATATAATCTATTGCTGGAACTTGCTAATCAGGGTGAATAACTAAAGATGATTGTCCGACCTCTGGTGACCCAACTCTACTTTCACTAGGTGTGACAAGAGCCTTTAGCCCTTCAAGCTGACTTGGTGTATATTCGAAAGGCTACCCCCGAAGTCTACGGGATTGTCTCGGTAATTCAGCCACGATTAATTAATTAATTACTTCACACGAAAACAAAGAAAATCTCAAGAAAACCACCTAAAGTTTCCAAAGAACCAAACAATTGAATCACACATCTAACAATCTAAGAGTTTAAACCACACACAAATAGTATTCTTTCGTACCGAAAACACTAGTTGGTGATGAAATCCAACCTCGCAGAATTCAATACAGAATGGCAGTTGAAACAGTTACCCCGACAACCTGCTTAATGAAACAGACTGGCACAAGTTTCTTCACAAAACCGTCTCGAGTGAAGATAACCCCCCAAAGAGTCCAAGTGAGTCTAGTCGACGTCTGCTCCAGGTAGAGTGGGATCTTCCCTCCACCGTCACCTTAGGAAAGAATCCTAAAGATTATAGCCACTAAGGTTACCAACGGAAACAAATATACCTGGGGGAACAGTCTACGATTCGATACGCACGGAAGGGCAGAGTAACAAGCTCAATCCCCTTGAAGGCTCCTTAACATAATCCAAGGTTTACCAACAAGTGACCCCAGGCTACTCAATAATGGTCAATCCGAGGTTTACAGTTTTTAATATGTGAATATCTGCTATCGTTCCCAATGAGGAAGGACTGATAACCTCACTGGTTCGGATATGATCTCGTGCTTCTCCTTTAAGAGGAGCTTTCCCAGAGCATAGATTTAACAATTGGAATTTCTTCCTACCACAAGATCAACTACTTGTTTCTTTTAACTATCTTGGAGAGTTAATTACTCCCTACTCCAAGATACTAGCCTAAGCTATGTTGGTGAATAAGAGCCCTAGAAATAGAAAGATTGCTAGATGAATTTTAGTTAAGCGTTAATTTTATTGGTTGTTTCTTAAGTCAAAAGGTATGGAGATGAAACTTTGTGGTGTGAAGACTCGACTCCAAAACGCTAAAAAATGCACCTAAGATGATCAATTCTTTTCTTTTTCAATGAATCTCTAGCTAAAGGAAGAGTTGAGAATGCAATACTTGAAAGAAAAACTTTCCTTCAACATATAAACGAAAAGAATTTTTTTTTGTCTTTTTCAATACACTCAAACGAAGCTACTAATTATGCTCATGAAATAAATCCCTTTTCATTTCAACATTCAAAACTAAAGAAAACAATTTTTCAAGAGAGAAACTAGAATTTCTAGAAAACACACTCAAAACTATGAAAAATCTAATTTTGAGATCTATCTTATAAAAACTAATTGAAATAAAAGCTTCAAATGTTTTTGAGGATGTTTTTACTTAGTTATTCAACAAACTATGGATTAATTCGTTCAGCAAGACAAATCAACCAAAAACACCCAGCTATGTTTTTTTATAAAAAATGAAATTCACAACTTATGACCAAGTTCTTTCAAAGTTTTGCAAAGAGAAACAAAATCGATTTCTCACCAAAGGAAGATCTCACAAACCAGCTAGACTTATTAAGAATACAAAAGATTCCAGGGTGATCTAAGGTCTCTTAGGCTTCTAAGCTTCAAGTCACTTCAAAAGACTGAGTGAAGACCAAACCAAGCATACAAAAACCTCTAGAAATCCATTCAAAACACAACACTAATGGAACTTACTTGTGAGAGATTGTTTACAAGATATATGCAGATCTGGGCAGAGAATAAAAGTAACAAAGAGAACCTAAACTAAACTGGATGAAAAGACTTCAAGATTTTCAAAAATTTTGATAGGGTCTGCAGGCCCCCAGTAAAACCAGGTGCAGTACCACTCTGTGCAGTAAAGTAACAGTGCGGACAGATCTGCACTGTAACCTAAACAGAACGTGCGGTCCTCGTAAAAATTTCTAAAAAAATAAAAAATCAATCCAGGAGTGACAAACTACCCAATCCCACACACATCAAGTAAAAATCAGAAACAAAAAATCAAGTTTCTCGAATCAAAGATAAAGGAAAATTAAACAATCAAATCTCATCCCCAATGGAGTCGCCAATTTGTTAAGCAGATAAACCATTCTTGCGGACAAGACCAATCTCCCTAGTATCAATTGATATCTAGCAACAAGCAGGACAAGCCAATCTACTTTTCTCTAAACATATTTCGATTCATTAATAAAAACTAAGAGGTGTTTTAGGCCCTACCTTAAGTCCAACACTAATTTGTGGCAGCCTTGCTCCAACAGCTTCAAAGAGTTTCCTTTTAATAACCTACAAACACAAACAAGCACACATCAAAGAACACCTGCATAGCTAAGATAATAAATCATGTTCATCATTATTATTATTACTACTACTACTATTGACCAAGAAAATAAAATACTAAAGGAAAAAGTCAATAATATTTTTAAAAGGGTGAAAAAAGACTAAATCAATAATTTATATATTAAAAGATAGTTTGAGGGGAAAAATTAATAATAAAAAATTAATTAATTAATTAAAGGATTACATAATATAAAAATTAATTAATCAGAATCGAAAATGAAATAAAAATAAAAGTAGCTAGAAATCTCAAGGCTAGAAAAAGGTAAACAAAGACATGAAACACATGAAGGGGGGAAATTAGATGATAAAGGACAAAAACAACAGACCCATTCATTAAATTTTCTAATAACTACATCTTGACTACATTCACTTGTACATTCATCCCTTTAAAAATGGTGGGATGTCCCTACATCAAACTTTCTTTAGAAAATATAGTGAATTCCTATTCATAAATTAGTAAGCATAATTTGGATATTGTTTTTTGGATTTGCTGATATTTATCTTCTAAGCAATAAACTACAAGGAACTATATCTTCAACCTTAGGGGAATTACCCTATCTCGGAAATTTCTCCCTTAATGGAAATAATTTCATACAAAGCATCCCTAAAAGCTTAGGTAATCTAAGTAGTTTGATCGCCCTTAGTTTCGATGAATACCAGTTAGATGTATGTATACCTGCAGAGTTAGGTTTTTGTGGAAATATCACCAACCTCACCCTTTCTCATGACCAGCTTTGTGGCTCCATACCCTCTTCGTTACCGATCTTACAACAACTTAGTTTGATATAGATATACTACAATAGGCTTACAGGGATAATTCTCATTGAGCTTAGTAATTATACTTCTTTGTATGACATCTAGCTCCATAATAACTTACTACATAGTGTAATCCCTCCATAGCTTGGTTGATTGGAAAATCTAAGAAAGCTTAATTTGTTCAACAATAGCTTGGTGGGATCGACTCTGCAGGAAATTGGTAACCTAAGCCTTTTTAAGGAGCCTGACCTATACGATAGTGATCTAAGTAGAAAAATATCTGTGTCGATTACAAGCCTGCAACATTTACATTTCTTGAGTCATGTAGAAAATTATCTTGTCACTGAAGTTCTAGTTTAGCTTGGGATGAAGAGTAGATTGAAATTCTTGGATTTGACAAGGAATCATTTTAATGGCACAATACCCCCACATCTCTTTGAAGGAGAAAATTTGATGGTATTAGACCTTGGGGGCAACCTTTTTGAATGAGGTTTGGCTTTGTCCTTCTCTAAGAAGAGTGTTTATCAACAATACTAATTTCAATGGAATAATACCAAATAATATAACTGTAAGCATAGGGATTTCATATTTGGACATGAAAATGAATAGATTGGAAGCATCCACATCATCTAATCTTGGTCTTTGGGAGAAATATCACACTATACTTTACCAATTGTTAAAATAGTTTGCATTCTTCCTATGAAGTTAAGGAGCTACATTTATTTGTAGGAAAAATGTTAGAAGTTGGCTTAAATTACTTACAATTTCTATTACAAGAAGCAATTGTCCCCCCCATAGTTTTCATATTCAAGTGAAGAAAACAAAATTAGTTCATTTTTCGCTATTTAACATGGCTAGAGGTATACCTGGCATCAGGGAAAAATTTAAGAACCCCCCTAAATTTATATATATAATAAATGGGTGAATCCCCATGATACATAGGAAAAAAGGAAGGCGATTTTATCAATAATATAACATGTATATATAATTTTTTAGCGAATCTCTCACCAAATTATATTATCTTGTAAAATCATGGCAAATCTTTCATTAGATTATAAAATCTTGTAAGATCTTGGTGAATATTTCACTGAATAATAAAGGCTTTGTAACGGGCTAACAAAGTTCATAATGAGTATTTCTTGTAATGGCTTGAAGCCTTGCTAATCAATCCATCAAGAACCAAAACAAGTATATTCCTTATAAGTATATTCCTTATATGGAATATAAAGATATTTCTCATGGAAATTCAATTAGGTTTAGCGCAGGTGGTAGGGAGAAATCCTACATGTGACACTGTGTTGGACTCATAATGAGTATTTCTTGTAATGACTATGAGCCTTGTTTTCTAAGCAATCCCTCGAGGACTGAAATATGTATATTACTCATGGAATATAAATATATTTCTCATGTATGGGAATATAAATATATGAGTGAGGATTGGGAAATGAGCCACAATAAGTCCTTCAAAAATTAACATGAAGAAGATAAGTGCAAAAAATAAAAAAAGGTGAAAATGGAAAAATTGAGATGAAATACAAGGGAAAAATGGTGAAACAACAAATTAATAATCCATGGGAGGAACAATGATTAGAGATAGTGAGGGAAGATATTCCTTCAGCCTAGGGGTAACAAAGGTAGACATTAGAACTCTCACTTATGCAAGTGTAGCTAAACAAATATTAAGCTCTATGCCAGTCATGAGAGGGAGGAAATCTAGGAAAGAAATGTAAGAACAAGAATTTAAATGGAACAAAGCATTGAGATTACAATCCTTGCTCGTTGAGTTTGGGTACTTCCTTTGAGGCCTATTGAAAAATTAGGAATGATCTATCTATGTATCTTGTTATATAATTAGTTTGTAAAATAGTTTCCAAGTGGCTATGTTAGAGCATGGATTTTGTGAAATGTTTTTTACTCATCCTACCTATATTTAGATGAAGATTAAAAAATATGAGTATTGGAGATAGAATTCTTCCATTTTTTGGTTGTAACAAATTGTACAAGTATAGCTGTTATGAAACCAGCTCACAAAAGGATAGAAAAGATAGATCAACGCCTTAGAATTTAGCCTCTTCGAGGGGGTAACCTCCTTTACATTACACAAATGAACAATTCTTGGATGATACAAATGAAAAGACCTCCTTT
>APFE031113170.1:65025-76497 GCA_000404065.3 Pinus taeda
AACTAAGCACTACAATCTAGGCAGTCAAAACAACTTGCCTCTATAAGCTAGGAAACCAATTCATTCATTACATTTTTTCTATTTTATGAATGAATCATCTAGAATAGGTAAATAAGTATCATAACAACATAAATCTCCAATAATTACATCAAGGAGGGTGAAAAATCCCATCACAAGTCAAAACATGTGAAACTAGCTTGATTCGCTGAGCTGAGGAGAAAAACTGTGTCAAAATACCCTGTGCGCAGCGTGCCTGAGCCCTATGCACCGCGCGCCTTTCCAGCTGATTTTGGGGCACTTCCCGGCTTCCAAATTGAGCTCAGGTTAACTTGTTGGAAATCCTTGGCTGTCTCCTGTCCAACCCAAGTGGAATTTTCCAATTTGGTTTCCATTTGATCCTCCAAAAGTGGATTCTCCCAGAAGTACTTCCTGCTGATGCAAAAAGTGGTAGAAAGGTGATTTTCATGATGTTTTTTGAGCTTTTGATCACCCAAAACTTGATGAAATGTCTTGGAAATTTCTGAGCGTGTGTATTTCATCATGAAAAATCAAAAAATGTAAGCCACCTATGATTTGGACCTCCCCATCTTGTGGGTCGCGTGCTGAGCGTGACGCATAGAACCCAAAAACCTGTTTCGCAAGCCAAAAATTTTGAAACGACAAAATTTTCTCCAAATTTGCCCAAAATTGGAGTGAAGACCCTCCATCATGTATCATGATCAACTAATGAAGCCTCGGCCAAAACTTGAAGCGGATCAGGCCTTTTGCGTTGTTTTTGTGCTTTGCTCAAACGCCTCTTGAGGATCTTCATTCTCGCTTTGCAAACATGCATGCAAGCCCAATAGTGAGTCTTCATGTGGCGAAGCATGTCCTTATCCCTGTTTTTCTTCGCCAACAACTTTTCCAAGTGAGTGTTCACCCGGATGAGAATTGATTCCCGATCAATAGGTGTCAAATCACCGGGTCTCCTACGAGCCAATTCCCGGTCTTCCCGAATCTTGCGCAGCTCATAAAGTTCATGCTCATCCTCCAACTGTTTGTTGCGCTGCTCTAAGTAGTTGATCACCCATTTAGCCATCTACAATTTCTTTTGCAGTGACTCATTCTTGGCCCTGTGCTCTCGGATAATCTCCTTGAGCTCTGAGTTGGGCGAACTAGCATCAACATCAATGACACCGATATCCTGAACTCCTGAAGGACCCTCATCAACCATGGGTCTCTTGCCCTTATCCTGACTCTGTACCTATGCTTTAGATAGAAGCGAGACCCCTTCCACATGATGTGGAGATAATACTCACTTTACTGATGATGTCAACGAGACCCCTTCCACCCCGGGTGGAGATAGTACTTGTCGTGTAGCTGCAAATAAGGCCCTAGGGCGTTTCTGATATGTCACATATACTGGAGCATCAACATGCTCGGTCTCATGAATTTCAAACTGCTGTGAAGGCCCTCCCTCATCATGAACGATCTTTGGAGGAGGCTATAGCGCGGAAAAGAGATCACGGGAGATGAAATCCTCCCAAGCAATACCCTGCTGTGTCAACTGATGCATCACTATGATTTTGATCAATGCATAGTGATATATGCTCCTATGCTAATGTGCCGAGGTCTTCCTCTATACTAAGGGTACCATCCTCTCTATGTTTCGGCACATGAAAAATTGAATGCTCATCATACGTACCCATGTGAAATGCATCAACAAACGTACATGGTATGCATAGAGACGTGAGAATCTGCCCTCACAGCTGAAATACTGAATGATGAGTTTCATCAATGGTACAAATTCATCTTTCAGGTATCTGAAAGGAAAGGCTACGCTCAAGTGTTTGATATATGTGGGCTTAACATATGGCTCATAATAATACCTATCCAGATCTGGCGTTTACTCCATTCCTCCCCCACATCTGGTATCCCGGTGGCCTGAGAAATAGTGTCGGGTGACAAAGTGAAATCTACTCCGGCAAGGTTGACATGACCATCCTGTAAGTTAAGGACAAATAGACGGACCAATTCCCGATGATGTTGAGTTTGTGAGATCATCTCACAATATTGGTAACATGTTTGGTGCCGAAAACAATCCATTGCAAGCGGGCAAGCTTGCAATTGAGCTAAAGAGGTAGGCTCCTCCCTAACATGTTGTCCACTCTTGCCACCTTTGTGATACCTTCGTGGCACATTAGGCACATTGACCTTCAGCGTAGAGTCACTATCATAATCCTGCTCATATATTGACTTGGTCTCTGACATGTTCTTTAACAACAAGGTAGCTGGAATATATATATTTACTGATATAAAACTGTGTGCCAAAAGTTGACTGTTGACTTTTTGTCTTGTTATCAAAATTCTGTAACCAAGGGGACATAAATGATGGGAATTGTTAGGAAAAGGGAAGCATTAAGGAAATGGGAACAATGGAAATAAAATGAGGAAATTAGGGAAGGGAAAGGGGCATAAGAATGTTTTAAGGTTTTGAAATAAGGTAGGGTTCATATGGTTATAGGAGAAGGGAGAGTTTAGGATTTTGAGAGAGGAAGATGTAGGGTTTGATGAGGAATAATTGGGAAAAATAGTTGGGGAATATAGGAAATGGGAAACAAGGGAAAAAGAAGCCTTGGCAACAATGATTTTTGAAAACCCTACAGCAAACTTTGCACTTGAATCCTTATAGCAATTTGATGAACATGGAGGGTTTTGTACACTTGGTTTTCATGACAAATATATGCTAACTTCTTCATATACACCATCAAAACACAAAATCAAGTCATGATTGCAGGACTACCTGTGAATTTATGCATGAGGAGAGGTGATTTTAGTGATTTCTTGGCGAATTGCAGGCATAAACCCTATGCGCCGCGCGCTTTACCCAACGCGCTGCGCACTCTGAGTGCACCGCACATGTGTTAATTTACACTGCAAAAGGTCACCTGATGCGCTGCGCCCCTCTGGTGTGCCGTGCGCCTATCCTGATGCACCGTGCGCCCTGGAGCTGACCCAAAATACTCACAAACTTGCCACGAACTTGCAAAATCGCCCTTGAATGATGCTCTTAGCTCTCAAAATGTGGAATGGGTTGCAAATGAGGATAAATGACTTGATATAGCATCCATTTTAATTTTTGCTCAATGAAAACCCATTTTTCTTATGTTTGGTTGTTGACACTTTTTCAAAATTAATAGGCTCTGACCTTTTTGGTTTCCTTCATAAAATAGGTTGAAATGATGATTTTCTCTGATAATTTTTTGCAGGGATAGCTCTGATATGCTTCAGCAAAGGAGACCAGGGCTGCACTTGAACAATTGAAGAACTGAAAATTTTGACAATTTTTACAAAAATGAGGTGGCGACTTGTCTTTCAAAACAGAGTTTTGAAGAGAAGTCCTTATTCAGTTGTACAATGGTGAGAATTATTGAAGTGATGATCTATCTAAGACATCCCTCTAGCTTGCTAGTCTTCTAAGACTTTTCAAGACTAAATTAACTCAAACCCTAGACCTAGACCTAAAAATTTAAAATATGACTAAAAATGACTTGTGAAGCTTTATGACCTAACCTGAACCAGCAGTGATATGCACGAGGGGAATGAATGATATAGACCACTCCATCAGAGTTATGGCATGCCTAACGAAATGCAACTGATGAAAACTGGTGGGACACCTAAAACATGAAATGCAAAAAAAAAGCTTTGATCTCTAATGGAGGGATAACTAGACCGACTCTAACATTGGCTCCAATGGGGATGGTAGCTCCTTGGAGATGCCAAGAACCATAGATATCTGTAAGAGCTAGACAGTGCCTTCATCCATTGGGCGATGGAGTCATTATTCCAACACAAAATCTTGAGAATTTGATTGAAAAAACAAAAATTTCTTTGACCAAACTAAACTTGAAGCTAAAGATTTAGACAACTGACTTGACAAACTTAGACTAACTAACTTTCATTTTCAGAATTATAGCCTTCACCTCGAGCCCCAAACTGAAGATGATAAGTTAGTGTACATTTGCAATAGAACAAAAGTAAAATGATATGTACAATGATAATGGAATGAGCAGAAAATATTCAAAAGTAGTATCTCTTTAACAGCTGACCATTGAACGGCCCTCCAGGATATTCATCTCCATTCATCTCTTTGAGAAGGAAAGCGTTTTGGCCACGATATGCTACAATCTTGTAAGGACCCTTCCATAAATTTTTAAATTTGCCATGCTTTCCCTTGTCTTCATGACGAGCATCCCACCTCAAAATAACCTCATCTAGGTGAAATGTATCTGCCTTTGCTTTCCAATCATAAATCTTTTTGATGCGCTCCTGCAGCTTGCAAGTGTTTTGAAATACCTCCTCCCGTGTCTGCTGCAAATGAATCATCTGATTAATCCTTCTCTGCATAGGATCTTCCTCACTACCTGCTTCTTGAAGCAATTTGACTACCGGGACAGCAAGCGAAGTGGGAAAAACCGTGTCTGTTCCGTATACCAACTCGAAAGGAGACATGCCAATAGACTTTTTCTGACTCACCCTATCAGCCCATAGTGCATTTATCAACTTCTTGTGCCATCCCTTTTTGCTGATTTCCAACAATTTCTTAATGATATTGACCAAAGATTTATTAGATGACTCTGCCAATCCGTTTCCTTGAGGGTGGTATGCGATTGACTGTCCCAAGCTAATATTGTACTTATAGCAAAACTCAATCATCATTTTTAACTTAAAGGCTACTGCATTATCTGTAATTAACTTACTTGGACATCCAAAACGTGACAAAATATTGGTCTCAAGAAAAGAAATAATTACCGCATCCATAGCTTGTCGAGTAGGAATTGCTTCAATCCATTTTGTGAAGTAGTTTGTGGCCGTCAATATCCATCGATGCTATCCTGATGATGTCGGATGAATTTCACCAATGAAATCCAATCCCCACTGCTGAAAAGGTGCACTAACTTGAATTGGTTTGAGAGGCAAAGGCTGGAGCTTCTGCTTTCCTTGAAAAATTTGACATTCGTGACAATTTTTAATAGCCTTATATACATCTAAAAATAATGAAGGCCAATAATATCCTGCCCTTAGAATCTTGTTTGTTGTAGTCTTCCAAAACAGATGACTCCCACAGTCCCCTCTATGAAAATCTTCCACGACTCTTTGGGCTTCCTCCTCGACCAAACAATTTAATAACATTCCACCAGGATCTTTCCAAAACAATGCTGAATCTAGTATGCAAAATTTTGCAGCCTTCAATTTCAATGTTCTAGTTCTGTTTCTCGACATTCCAGGAGGTGAAGACAAATGCTGAAGTACATATAAAATGTCAGCGTACCAAGGATAGGAAAGAAACATTTCAGATACCTGAACAGATGGGTTCTCCTCATCTTCATCGGACATTGCAGCAATCAAATTTATGTCTAGAACTTGCAGATTCGTTTCAGCCATTAGCTTGGCGAGTCCTTGAGCTTTGATCAGCTTGGTGGGTTTAATCTCTACATCATACTCTAACAACGCAACAATCCACTTACCCCGTCTACCTTCTGGATTTGCCTGTACTAAAATATCTTTAACTGCTGCTTTAGGAATATAAGCTAGAATATGTGAATGCAATATATACACACGAAAATCTTTCAAGGCCTTAACAAGCGCAAGTGCTTTCTTCTCAATGATGTTATATTTCAATGCTCTATCTCTAATAATCCGACTAAAAAAAGCAATGGGATTTTCAACACCTTCTCTCTTATGCATTAGTACAGCTGCCAAAGTGTGCTCAGAAGCAAATGAGAACAAAATAAAATCCTAAGTGTAGTTGGGGCTGATCAAAATAGGAGCTGAAGAAAGAGCTAACTTCACTAAATTAAATGATTTCACCACCTCTTCGGTCCACTTTACCTGACTGTCCTTCTTGAGCATGCTTGTGATCTCTCTAAGATGCTCTGCTAGATTTGGAATGAAGCGATGCAGAAAATTCAGTTTACCATTGAAGGACTGAATTTCTTTCTTGTTCCGGGGCTATTCAATTTGCTGAATGACTTCAACACGGATGCCATCTTTAGATATGATGTGGCCAAGAAGTTTTCCCTCATCCATGGAAAAAGACTCTTTTTCGGATTCAGCGATATGCCATATTTTCTACACTTTTGGAAAACAATTTTCAAATGATACAAATGTTCCTCATCAGAATTTGAAAACACGGTTAAGTCATCAAGATAAACAACTAAAAATACATCTCTCATTGGAAAAAGCTACGTCCATTGCACGCTAAAAGTTAGCTCCTACATTTTTCAAACCAAAAGTCATCTTTGCATAATGAAATGTTCCCCATGGAGTGGTGAACGCTGTCTTGTCATGGTCATCTTCATGCACTAAAATCTGATTGTATCCTGAATAACCGTCGAGTAGTGACATCCTTGATGCTCCAACTACTCACTGCAATATATGATCCATTTTGGGTAGCGGATAATTGTCTTTTAAGGACACCTTATTCAAATTTCTGAAGTCAATGCATAAATGGATCTCACCTATCTTCTTCCTTACGGGCACCAAGTTTGATATCCAATCTAAAAATTGGATAGGCACAATGATTCCTGACTTATACAATCTATTTACCTCTTTCTCAATTGATGGCAGCAGCTTCGGATTGATTCTCCTCAACTTTTGACGAAAAGGCTTCTGATTTGGCTTAATAAGAATAGTATGCTGAATGATATTTGTGTCATATGTTTTAAGATCCGAGTAATCCCATGCAAAAACATCAGAAAATAAAGACAACAATTTCATATATTCAGCTTTTACCTTTGGTGACAATGACCTTGATAGCTTAACCATCTTGGGATTCTCAGCTGTCCCAATGTTTGCCTCTTCAATACCCTTTTCATTCGGTCTCAATGTCGGTTTGCAGGCCACGTCATCTTGATCAAACAGCTCCTCTAAAGGAATCAATCCCTTAGGAATAATGTTGTCCTTAAGTTGCAGCACTTCCATTTGATTTACTTGTATATTGTCAATACCATCATCATTTTCAGTATCTATTGAGGAATCCCTGAACTTACCTTTATTTTGCAGAAACTCATTGATCTCTTCATCATCTTGAAAAACTTGCCAACATCGCTGATTGTCTGGAACGGTGGGATGATGCTTCACATGAATCTCAAATTTGTTGCTAGAATTCATTGGAATTTTTAAATTTCTGGTTGCCTTAGCAAGTCCATTAGCAACACCATTTTGTATGTGAGGCACACATGTCAAGGTATGATCAGAAAACAATTTCAAAATATCTAAGACTACATTTCGATATGCCCTCATGCGAGGATGTTTGGCCTGAAACTTACCCTTAACTTGCTTTATCACCAACTCGAAATAACCATAGACCGCAATCTTCTTTGCTTTCAACTTTATAAGAATTTTTAGGCCAGCAATGAGAGCCTCATATTCCGCCTCATTATTTGAACAATCAAATGCTATTTTATAGGAACATACTCTCACCTTGCTTGGAACTTTATCTCGAGCAAAAAAAGGACTTCGAATCCACATACCAATACCAGCACCGTCACTACCTATTGCGCCATCGAAATCCATGGTCCAAAGACCATCTTCATCCTCCTCCAAGTGCTCAAATTGTACTACCTCTGATTTTTCTGTTTGCTGCCCCTTATCTTCAGTTGTTTGCTCCATGGTAGCTTGATTTTCTCCTCTTTCCTTTTGTAGAACCTCTCTGAAATTTTCAGTGATCTCTGGTATATCTTCTGCCTGAACTAACTGACTATCTAGATCATTAAAACTATCAGCAAATAAAACAAACGACTCCAAATCTGTATGTACATAATTTACAGGATGATTGATTGGCTTCTTTTTGCTAGTTATCATGTATTTCATCTTTTGCTCTTGATATAGATTTCTCATTTGACCAAAGACTGGAATTGTGGCATAAGAAAAGTCTAATGGTAGAGTACCCTTCAACTTAGCTCCCTAGGATCTCGAAAGTAGCATACCAAAACGTGGAGGAATGTTCGCCACCGCCACATCCATCAAGACATTCTTTGCTGGGATTTGGTCTAAGCTAACAACCAAATCTTTGATGAGCCCGATACATCTCACACGGCTGGAATCAAATGAATACAAATCATGATATTTTCTGGTAATGTCTAACCACAGCTTCTCCATGATCGCCTTTGGCATCAAATTGTGCGAAGCACCCGAATCGAACATGGCATTATGCAAAACATATTCATGCAATCTCAAACTGATATAAAAGGGAGGAACATTACTATCAGGGGACTGACCATCCAATGCTGGTCCAAAAATCAATTCTAGCTGATCATCTTCAACATTCACCATGTCCAACATGGGATCAAAATTCAGAATTTTAGAGACTTGACCTCGGTAGCTGCTGTTTTTCATGATTTCAGTCAAAGGAATAGATATTTTTAATTTAGAAATTTCTTTTTCCAAACTAAATGCTGAAACTTTTTCGACTTCTTTGACCAGAACCTCTCTCCTATCTTTGATTATAGCTGCCTGATTCGTCCTTTCTGCTGCTGATATCTTGCTAGTTGTGGGATCAATTGTCTCTTTTCCTTTCTTTGGCAGTATTGGTGAATCTGTCTTTGGTGCTATAGCTTCCTTTCTTTTCTGAATTGGATTGATGGGCACATCTTGGTTTCTCAATGAATACTACTTTTGTTGAGTGGACAAGGCATTCAAATATCCTCTTTGGTAATCATCTAAATCTGCATCATTGGCTAAGATAAAATCTTCATCTTGCTGGGCGCCTGAACTTTCTCCATACTCTTCTTCTTCGGTGATGTAAATGGGCATATCATCAGGAGTAAAGAATTGGTTTTGGTCCCATGCTACATCAGCATCTTCATCTAAATCTTGACTCACAAAATTCTGCAAAAGAGGAGTCTTGATTGGTTGTTGGGCTGCCGGCTCTTGTACTCTTGGTTCACGCTGCTTAATTCTGTACTGAGGTTGTTGTTGGCCACGGTAATTTGGATTACAAATCTGCGGTTCTGATTTGTCAAGGCTCAGTCTTTTGAACATCTCATGAAGCCAAGGTGGTTCTGATGTAGATTCTTCCTTTATAGTCACTCTTTTCTCTGCCTTCAACCGTGCTCTCTTGTCGTTCAGATTTGCCTCAACATTGAAAACAATCTTTTGCATATCTTCTAAAGTAGGCGGATCTCTATCCCGTAATGAATAAGCCATCTCCAGATCAAAGCCATCTGGGAATTTGAGAAGAGCTGATTTTCTAGATGGTCTTAAATCATTCGGAATAACATTATAAACTGTATTGAACCTGATAGTGTAGTCTTGGACAGACTCACCATGATTGCGTTTGATATTATTATACTCGGCATTGATCTGAAGTGGATCCTTTCTGAGTTCCCAACGATCTAGAAACTGCTTCTAAAGTTCAGCCAACGTAGGTATACTTCTAGCTCCCAAGCCTCTGAACCATTTTCTTACCTCTCCTCTAAATGTTTGTACAAACAATCGCATAGTTACATCCTCTTCATCAAACTCATATAAATCATAAAAAATTTTCATTTTGTCTATGTGCTGTTGAGCGGACACACTTTGAGGAGTGCCATCAAATAAAGGAATCTTACTCTGATAGTCCGTGGGCATATCATGCAATTGTTGAGGTAAAGAAAGAGGTGTGAAACGAGCAGCCATTTCTCTTGGTGGATTTACTCTAGGTGTTGTTGCCGGAGTGCATGTCGCTACTGTATGAGGAGTATGCGGTGGTGTATGTGGAGGAGAAGCGATGTGGGATGAAGGAGGGGAATTAACTGCAGATTCAGAATAAGTAATTATAGGTTGTACAGGAATGGTGGGAATGAAAGGTGGTTCTGTAGGAATTCTAGAAGTAGATGCCGTGACGGTGGATCCAATGTTTGCAGATACAGCTTCTAAGAAATCAGCAATATTGGCAGCTTGGATGTCGGTTTGAAGGTGCCTCAAGATGAAATTGTCAATTAATTTATTGTGCCTTTCAAATTCAAGAGCTGCAGCAAAGTCAGGATTTGGAACAATAGAATCAAGAGCATTTTAAGACTTGGTTTTGAACAATGACAATTCAAATCTTTCGTCAAAAGGAAGTTTTTCAAGGTATTCAAAAATTGCGGGACATGAATGAGATTTAACCAAGGGAGTCACCGAGCTTTCTTGACGGAGGATTTTTCGAATCAAATTTGGAATTTCGTAAATAGGAGGTGGATTCGGATTGGGATTAGCTCTTGTATGTCTTTTTGAAGCCAGCGTGTTTATCAAAAGATAAAAGGAACTAAAATAATTCAGCCAATTGTTTGCTAGACTCAATCATCCAAGGGTCTAGAACGAGCAAAATTACTGGGGTGATTTGCAAATCAAGGTTTCACAAGCTAACCGGAGATCGACTAAAGCAACATTTATCTACTTCCGCTTATGCATAGCAAGAGCGTTTCAAAAGATATCTGGCGTGACTTCAAACTCCGTCTAAGACTTATGAAACAAAATCATCAACAAGCAAACCATTTGAGATTTCTTCCCCAGTATGGTCGCCACTATGTTAGCACTCAAATCTACCTTAGGCTGAAATAAGGTGAGACTCAAGGCCACATCAAACCACACTCAACCTCGTAGCTGGCCCTACAAGGACAGGAGAGGGCTCTCTCCAGGTCAAACTCGGCAAAAGATAATCAAAGAGGCTCGAGATGACCGAATTGATGACTAATTTTAGGCTAGGTATGAAGTACAAAGAGTTTAGAATTGATTTTAAATGATTTTGTTGAATTCAAGGGAAAGGAAAATTTGGGTAAGGGGATGAGGCACAGTTTTTGCATAGGTCTACTTGGGGCAAGATAGGCGATTGTTTTGATGCCTTAAAGCAGGTGAGATGGGTAGATCAGACTAGTGAGGGGTTAAGGAGAGCAATGGAATCTCAAGGATTCTCCTTAAACTGAAGAAAACATCGAAGATTAAACAAATTTAAAGGCAGAGCATAGCAATTTCATGGATTCTACCTTAACACTTCATTTGTTTAATTACAGAAGATTTAATAGGGATAATGATGCACATACACAACTTACAAGTACTAAGAGAAACACACCATCAACACATAAAGCCACATGGATCCCAAATAGTGCTGCAAAACACTGGTCTTTCCTTTGCCAAAAATGCAGATAAGATATGTACAATATAGTGTCAAGCTATTCCCAAGAGTCCAACCCTGAAAATGACTAAGAAAATACATAATATAGGAAAGATAACACATTCCCTTGCCTCTAGGGGTCGAGCTCATCATCCTAGGAGCTGTTTCAACCAATTCTAAACTAAGCACTACAATCTACGCAGTCAAAACAGCTTGCCTCTATAAGCTAGGAAACCAATTCATTCATTACATTTTTGCTATTTTATGAATGAATCATATAGAATAGGTAAATAAGTGTCATAAAAACATAAATCTCCAATAATTACATCAAGGAGGGTGAAAAATCCCATCACAAG
>APFE031113172.1:2216-30595 GCA_000404065.3 Pinus taeda
CTACAACAAGCGTTGGAACTAAGGTAAGATCGAAAACATTTGAATTCTCATAGAATAATGTGTGTTTAGAGAAGGATTGCTCTTGTTTGGTTTGTTTGTCACTAGAGAGTCTTAGACTCCTAGGGAGGTTAGATTTGTCCGCAAATATAACTCTTTCCGCATGACAGGTGGAATTGCATAGCTGCAGTCGAGCAACATGATGCCAGAGAAAATATTTTGGTAAATCGAGTACAAGTTTGGATATAATAAATTAAATATATAATCAAACAATGTAGTGACTTACAGTGCTGCCATCTTAACCTGGTTGCAGTGTTCTGGTAATCATCATAGCCGTTTTCAAACCACCCCTTGCAGTGTTCTGAGAGACCTTACTGCATACATGATTGTTTCCTTTGGATCTCTATGCTTCCTATTACCATGGAATATTGACAAAGTTACGATGTTTCCACTGATAATCTCTGCAACCCATAATAGTCCATCAATGATGCCAATTTTCTTCCAATCGGAGAAGCATTAAGGTCCAAGGCAGCTTTACCACTCGAAATCCCCTTGAAATGAGACCGTAGATTGACAATATACTCATGAAATATAGAAGCAAAAAACAAAAAAACAAACAGCAACAAGGATAAGCGAGTAACCAAGCCATGATTGAGTCTTCTAGCCCTCGAATAGCAGGGTCATGTCTCCCGCAACCGAAAGCATAAAAAAAAACAACAATATACAATGATCATGAAGTTCACGAGCACCCACATGGACTTTCAATTTTTTCTTCTTCACCTTCCCCATGGCAAGAAGAAATACCCAACAACAAACCCCAGGATCATAGCTATAAAAAAAACCCCATTGAAAGACATCACTACCAACATGAGCAAATATCCCAGCCCTACATTCAGACCAAAAACGATGGATTTTGTGACCCTAAATCCAAGTGCTCTAAGGTTTCTTCCAATCAAAGGTGCATTGAGGTCTGAGGCAGCTTTAGCACTCGAAAAATCCCCTTGAAACGAGACTGCATATTAACAATATACTCATGAAATATAGAAAAAAGCAATACAACAAGAAGGGTAAGCGAGTAACCAAGCCATGATTGAGTCTTCCAGTTGCCGAACAACAACTCCTGCGGTAAAATATTATGTGCATCATCTTGGAGGTCTCGAGTTTGAATCTGGATGAAACCCTTTTCCACAATTTCACTGGAAATGCCCCTAACAGATCCAGTTTAGGGCCTGGTCCTCGATATTGAAATAGATACAAAGTAGACCATTCCGATAGGGTATATTCTTCTCCAACTTATCCAAGACTACCCCCCCTCTAGCATGTATACAGAAGCACTCAAATGCAAGCTTGAAATCAAGAATATACGCCTTGATTTTCATCTTCAGAAGTTTTCTTCCCACACCAAAAACCGCTTCTAACCCAAATCAGACAAGAAGATAGAGATACCAAAATGTGAGAACCAGAATCAGAAAACAGGAAGCAGATGCAAAAATCTGTGAACTGGGGATTGGGCTCCAACAATTTGAGAATCCAAACAAAAAATGGTCTGAATACCGCCACCCACTTCGATATACCCATAAAATTTCATTATGTCACTTGAGACCTCAAGGAGAACGACTCTGTTGCAGTGTTTCTTCACTGATGATCTAATGGCTGGAGATTATTTAATCATCTAACAATCCATTTAACCGCCCACGTCAAGAAACGGTAGCATGGAGGGGAGTTCATTTCAAAGGGAACGCCTCATGGCGTAATAAAAAATGTAGTGCGTGGGCTCCTGTGATTGGTGGTCAATGGCCATGGCAACGCAGTTTTCTTTGCCCACTTCCTTCCGCATTTATGGGTGAACAAATCGATCCCACGCATCCCCAAACAAATATCACGTTGTTATTTATTTATTTATTAGTAGCACTAAAATTTGGAGGCCTAAATAGGTTGGATTTTACCACAGTCAAATTCCTTTCCTTTGGTTATGTAGGATTAGGAGAAATGGAGCTTCTAAGTTGATATTGTTGTGTAAATAGTTGAGTAAATTGTGACTACTTGGCTTTGTTATGTGACCATGTACTCTATGACAACAAGGAATAGTTGTGTAATTGAGATGACTATGACAGCTTGAGAGTTTGATCATTAGTGGGAAAATAGTCAACTTAACAATTTAACCTTTGTGGTTTCATTATGTTTTTAAGTCCTTTTTTACTTCTTATTTAGATTGAATAGAGTTGTTAATGCTATGCAATGTGTGGTGGATGTGTTTCTTGAGTTTCTTTTCCATTATATGCTTCTTAATTCAGGTAATCGATATCAAGATTTGTAAATATATTTTAAGGTATATCACCTTAAGGTACTTTGTGTTTTGGGTACATTATAGTTGGTAATAGAGAAAAGTTTTTATTGATATCCCTTAGCTTAGATTTGGGTATATTGCATCTTGGTATGAAAGTGTTCAATGTTTCAGCATTGAACTTGTATGTGCAGAGATTACTATGAAAGTACAAGATTTATTGTTGTAGAGTTCCTATTTGTGTAGAATCCAAGTCGAATGTTTAAATTGATGAGAAATTCCTGATTTCTAGATGGAATCATTTGGCTAGGAACCTATTACCTCATTGCATAGTATTGTAGAAGGATTCCATTTGATTTCATCCTTACCATCTATTAGTGAAATATGTGCTTATACTATTGATGCAAGAGCATAAACCCCCCCACCCCACCCCCCCCCCCCCCCCCCAAAAAAAAAAAAAAATTAACGATCAGTCAAAATCGTAAACCTTCAAGAAGGCATATTGTGACCAAGAGGATGTGATTTTCTTTTATATTTTTCTAAAAACCAAAAGGGTTGCTATGTATTTTCTATCTTAACAATAGGATGGGGATATGTCATCTATGGAATTATCCAATCTTGTTATTCTTTTTTATTAAAATGTGAGCCTTCGAGCATTGAGGAGGAGACTAACATAATGTAAATTTAGGCTAAGAATGATTAGGTCCAATGATGCCTCAATATCTAATTGAGCTCAATATTATTAGAATAGTGTATTCTATGTATCCATGTGATTATGGAAATTTTGTGTCTCTATGCATGAATCTATACATTGAAACCCTATTGAATTAATATGTTTACATGTGTGTGTGGAGAAAGGCCATGAGCGAGAGCATAGCGAGTTGCAGGTCTAAGGGCATAGTTGAAGTGTGAATCAACCTACAAGTGTGTATTCTCTATGGAGGAAATATTATTGTCAATTATCATTAGATTACATTAAATAACTTGTATGCTCAAATTGGACTAGAAGAATAATCGAGTGACGAAAACCTTTCTTGTTAACATTTTTGTTTATCATCCATCAACGACTACAGGCAAATAGATGTTGGCCAATAAAACCTTTTCCCATTTGATTCAAAAATCATTAGGTGACCCATTAATTAATGGAAGCCTTTCCATCAACCTTTCCGACTATCAACCATCGATTGTAGAAAACCCGATAGATTCACAAGCTAATGCAGTTTGCTAAAGCAAGAGACAAGAATTTACTTCTACTCTTTACAGCGGAAACCCATAAATATCGAGAAAACAATAGTCAATAGAGGAAGAGAATCAAAGGCACATAACACAATAAATATCCGGGGAAAGCCACAACTCAAAACCCACTATCTGTTTTGTATTAATCTGGGAAATCAAGATGAAATTACAATGCTTATTCTCTCTAGAACAATCCCACCACTCAGCAAATTCAATCTCCAACTCATAAGCAAGCTGAAGGCCAAAGCTTAGCCAATTCACAAGCTCTCCAGGTCTCTATTCCAATGTGTAATTCCTATGAAGGATAGCTTGTATTTTAATGGAAATAAAGCCTCTAAAAATAGCATAATACCTCAAGGACCAATTCCTGATTGCATGCACTATCAGAAATATAAAACAAATAGCACATTGTCCCTACACTCTAGTCTCAATTGGGTCTTTCTCAGAATCAACATGCATGATTTTCTAATGAGTAAATATTTAGCTAACTAGAGTATCACTGGTAGAGTTCATTAGTGTCACCACTGACTGTTAACTCACTATTAGTTCTCTCAATTAGTTTGAGAACTAATTTAACTGAACTGACTCATGAAACTTAGTCTTCTATTTTACAAATCACAATTAACTCACACTGGACTCCTACAAAATAGGGAGAACATATACATGTCTTCCAAATGACTTCCAACTCAAATTTCCTAAGTTAAGTAAGTTTAATAAACTTAATTTAACTATTTTAAGTTGCTATGAGAATAGAATTTGAATTTAATTTATAGTTTAATTCAAGGACAAATTAAACTGGAATTTTTTGTTGTCATTTCTCAACACTCCCTCTCAACAAGAAAGGAATTATCAACTACCCCAATCCTATCTCTTTGAAACTTGACTTTACATCTTGACAATTCCTTTGTCAAGATGTCAACACCTTGCTCCTTTGTGGGAATTTAATCTAACACAATGATCCGCCTTAATACATAATCTATGAGATGATGATAATGGATATCAATATGCTTGGACCGATCATGAAAGACTAGATTTTCAGAGAGTTTGATACAACTCTGATTATCACAATAAATCACTATCAGATCCATCTGCTAACCAAACAAACCAACCATGATATACCTCATCCAGATAGCCTCACTTGCTTCTTGACTTATAGCCATGTACTCTACCTCTGCCGAACTAAATGCAACCGATCACTATTTCTGTTTGTACCAAGAAATTGTTACTAACCCAATATTAAATATCACTCCTGATGTGCTCTTCCTGTCGAATGGACTACCTACCCAATCTACATTGTTGAAGCCTTGAAGCTTCATCCCCTCTGTTCGTTTCTACCATAACCCAAACTAAGTAGTGCCTCTGAGGTATCTCAATACATGCTTTTCTGCCTTCCAATACAGCTTGGTAGGCCTAACCATCGCTTGACTAAGCTGGTTAACTACATAGCACATATCCAATCATGTGTTCACCAAGTACATGAGTGAACCCATGAGCTGCTTGTAACAGTAGCTTCCACTACTCCCCCTGAAGTATCATCCTACTTCCTCTAGTTACCAGCTAGAGGAGTCTCCATGGGTTTATTTCTCTTCATGTGGAATCTCCTGAGTATCTCGTTGGCATGCTTTCCCTGAGATACAAACAACTCCCCATATCTTTACCATACCTCCATGCCAAGAAAGTAATGCATGAGCCTCATGTCCTTTATCTCAAACTCTCTTGCAAGGTCCTCCTTGCGAGATATGATGAGATTCTCATCACCTATCAGTATAAGATCATCTAGATAAAGTACAATGATCAACAACTTACCTTCCACCACTATGTGATATAGGTTTTCATACGCTTCATTCTTTGTGAAGTCCAACCCACTGAAGTAGCTACCTATCTTGGTGTACCAAGCATGGGGTGCTTGCTTCAGCCCATATAATGCTCTCTTGAGTCAACACACATGCAACTCATAGTCTAAGGTTTCAAAACCTTTGGGTTGCTCTATATACACCTCTTCCTCAATCATGCCATTGGGGAAGGCAGTTTTCACATCCATTTGATGGATCTTCCAACCAATCTGTGTTGATAGTGCTAAAATAGATCTGATTGATGAATACCTTGCAACCAGACCAAAGTTCTCATCATAGTCAATCCCCTCTACCTTTGAAAAGCCACAAGACACGAATTTGGCCTTATGCTTCTCCACACTACCATCTATAGCTTGCTTTACCTTTTAAATCCAATGCGATCTCACAACTGACTTGTCCTTCAGTCTCAAGAACACATCCCAAACACTGTTTCAAACTATGGAGTCATACTCCTCCACCATCGCATCAACCCAAACATGTTGTTGCACTGCTTCTTGATAGGAAGATGGCTCTGCCATAACACATGCACCCATAAGTGCCATGTATCCAGTGTACCTTTCTAGTGACCTCCTCTGTCTACGATGAAAAGAGGGTGCCCCCACATTCTCTTATGCATCATCCAACAATCTGTCAACCTCTCTAGTGCGCTTTCTTCCCTCTCTAGAAGACTATGCCTGAGTGTATGTCTCCACTCTCAGAACCTTTGCATGTGGCTACTCCACATCAATCTGAGGCCCCTCAACCTTAGGAGCTAAAAGCTCCTCATCCACATGTATCTCAAGCTCCCTCTCAAGGGATACTCGCATGGCCTTCTCCTCATTGAACCTGATATCCATGCAAACCACTGACATATGACTGGTCGACATGTACACTTGATAGTTGTGGGGTGTACTAGTGTACCCCACAAATATCCCCAACTTTCTTGTTGGCTCAAGCTTCTTCCGTGCATTTTTGGTCACATGACAATAAACCAATGACGCAAAAATCTTGACGTGACCAACATTTGGCCTCTTACTGGAATAAGCCTCCTCTGGTGTCTTCATCTCAAGTATCTGATGTGGGCTACAGTTTTGAACATAAACCGTTGTGTTTCATACCTTAGCCCGCAAGTGTAGTGGTAGGCCTTGATCATGAAACATTGTCCTTACTGCCCCTACTATGCTCCTGTTCTTCCTCTTAACAACCCCATTCAGTTGAGGGTTATGGGGTGCTGTAAACTCTCGTTTAATCCCTTCCGCTGCACAGAAGTTCTTAAACTCATTGGAGACATACTCACCACCGTTATCACTCCGTAGAGCTTTAACCTTCTTTCCATATCTTTCTCTACCAATGCTTTGAACTCACAAAACTTTTTGAAAGTTTGATCCTTTTTATGCATAAAAAATACCCAACATTTATGAGAATAATCATCAACAAATATAACATAATACATGTGTTTGGTCATGGATGGTATTGAGAATGGTCCACACTCATTTGAATGGACTCTCTCCAAAATAGACTTTGCTCGACTGTCTCTATCTCCAAAGGAAGACTTGGTGTATTTTCGCAAAGTACAACCCTTGCATGTATCAACTTGCTCAAGCGTACCTTTGGAAAGACAGCTAGAGATTTTCTACAATATCTTTAAAGCCCCATGATGCAAGTGGCCCAGTCACCTGTGCCACAACTTGCTGACGTCTCGGCTCAACATCTTTTCCGCTTTTGAACTCAAACCAACACAATCATCTACCTCTATCTTATAGAGATTCTAAACTCGAATCCCTATCTTCTTTACATGACCCATGGCTATGTGTCGAAGGAAGACCTTTCCTTTCGAAAATATCACATCATGTAGAAATCCTCCTGTAGATTACTTGATAGTGCAATATACTAAAGCAAAATACTTAATTTACTTCTACAATCAAACTTGCAGAATCTTAATGAATTTTGAGCAAGATCAAATAGAACACATATAACAGATGAAGAAGAATTCAATCACACATGAAACACAGAAGAATACTCTGGGGATTGCCTCAGCTAAAACACCTGCTACCTGTATTATCATACAAGTGGAAATATCTCAAGATTACACAAAGCTTTAGCTCATAAGTTATCCAAATCTCAGTACAATCCCTCACTGCTGCTCATAGACATAATAGACACAACATATGTCTTCCCTCAGTCCTTCAAGCCTCCTATTTCCTTGCGTAGTTTCTCTTGGGTCCTCAAGCTACCACCTGTGTGTAATTACTTCACACACTGCTCACTAACCTCTGAAGTAACTACACAATCCTGAAGGAGATAATTCCTTTTGCATGGATGAGTTTCCTTTATAGAAAAATTCCTCCAACTAATTGTACATTGTCCCTTCCTTTAATCTCAACTGGGTCTTTCTCTGAACTGACATGCATGAGTTATTTATGAGAGAATATTCAGTTATATGGAGAACACTAGTTGCATGCATGCATGCATTAACTGACTAAACTCACAATTAGTTCCTCCAACTGTTTGGAACTAATTTAACTAGACTTAACTTAGTTAATTGAGCTAATTAATTACAACTCAAATACAACTCATCCTTATCTCCTTAATTAAGGGATAACTTCCTCAATCAAAGGGATAACTATTGCATGTCTTCACAAAGACTTCATGTTTGATTTTCTCCAACTAATTAACTAAAAATGGAATAATTAATTATTTTTCAAATAGCTAGTGACACTAAATTCGAATTTTAATTCTCAATTTTAATTCAAGGACAAATTAAAATTGGAATATATCTTGAAATGCTATTTATAGCAATGCTATTTTTAGCATTTCTATTTTTTGCTATTTCCAATAGAGTTGGAGTATATCCTGAAATATTATTTATGGCAATGCTATTTTTAGCATTTCTTGTTGCCATTTCCAACACTCCCTCTTAACAAGAAAGGCATTCAACTCGAACCCGATCCTAAGCCTTTGAAATGTTCTGCGTGTTGTTGCTCCAGCAACTCTAGGAACACAAAAAATATCCAACCAGAATTAGAATGATGCCTCTGCCATCAAAGTCTTTGACTGCTATTGCCTCTGTCGACTGAAAACTCTGCACCTTTGTGCTCTTCAGTATTTGACTGCTCTAGCCTTTGTCAATTTGATCTCTCACTGCATCCATCACACTGATTCCTCCTCTCATCATGTTGCATTGTGCTGCCCACTGTTGCACTGCAACTCAGTTACTGAGAAGTAAGTAACTGATCTCCTAAATGACCTCCCTGTTGGGATAGAAACACACTCTGATGCCGAAGCTCCCTCTGCCGCTCCATCTGCATCTCTCTCCACCCACTCAGCCAGTCCTGCTACTCAATCATCAGGGCTCCCGTAGTAAGGTCTAATCAAAGAGGTTGGGTACCTCAAGGATCCTACCCCTATTTTAGCCTTCTTGGGGCTATCACTCCACATCGCCCCACCTCCCACCTGGAGGTAAGGATGCATGTGATCCCTCTGCCCACTTGGCTCGAAATTTCCCCCTACTAGAGGTCTCTGCATGAGTGGATGCCTCCACTTGGTCTCCTCTCAGCTTCTCTAGTTGTGGCTACTCCACAACCTCCTGAAGGTGTTTCACCAATAGTGGCTCCTCCACAATTGTCTGAGACTTCTTATGGCACTTTATGTTGAGAGGTAATGTACTCTCCCTCTCAAACACGAAGTCTCCAAAAGTTTCCTTGCTCCTCAAGGCTTTGCATGCATCTTGAACCTCAAGAGTATACAGGTTCTTGACTCATGAACTAATCTGCTTCACCTGTCTCATGGTGACGTGTCTAAGGAAAACCTTTCCCTTACTGAAGAGTACATCATATCCTTTGTCCTTCAGCATTGTGATTGATACCAAGTTCTTCTTCAGTCCTATCACATACTTCATATCTGTCAAGGTAATGCGAGCTCCATGCTCCCTCTGAAAAGAAACCATGCCCACACATGAAACACTATACTTTTCATCATTACCCATTGCTATGATTATCTTGAGGTCTTTTTCCTCTAAGGTACTGAACAGACTCTTATCATTGGTCATGTGGAATGAGGCTCCACTGTCAAGAAACCAACCACAACCCATCATCGATGAAACCATGCATGCGATGAGGCTAAAGTCCAATTCGAACTTAGAGGCCAATGCCTCGCCTTCATATCCTTCCTTGGATACCTTATTGGATTTCTTTAATGGACAATCAGTTGAATAATGGCCCACCATGACAATGAAAGCATCGCACTTTCGATTTGTCAATCTTCTTCCCACCATGGGAAGAACTCGATTTGGGATGAGAATCCTTCTCCTTCCCCTTCTTTTCCTTACTCACTAAGGCGCAATTTTCTTCATCCTCCTTGGATGAAGAACCATCTCTGGTGCTTCTCCTGATGTCCTCCTGCATCAGATCCAACCACAGTCATTCCCAATCTGGCAGTTTCTCTCTTCCATTTACCAAGTCTTGGTAGCTATACCAGCTCTTAGGAAGACCGAGGAGAGCAAGACTCACCATGCCATCATTAGTTGTCATGATTCCTACACTTCCAAGCTCATCCCTGCAAGTGGTGAGCTTGTTCAGATATGTAGAGATCGTGTCGCCCTTTTCACACTTGATTTTCCAAATCTTGTCTTTCAACGCCAACTTCCTCTGATTGTTGTTGTTTTGATATAAATTCTTCAATTTTTTCCACATTGAAAATGATTCTCCTTCCCATGGAGACTCGAGACAATGTGGTCTTGAACTCCCTCCAGAAAAATCCTCCTCTCTCTAGGCACACATTTCTTTCATTCCACCAATTCTTAGGCATTAGCAGCTGCTGGCTTGGGGAATTATTGATCAATGAATTCCTTCAAACTATTGTCCTCTAATATCACTTCCATGCGATCCTTCTAGGCTATATACTTTGAGCTGCAATCAAGGGCATACTCGAGTCTCAATCCATTGAACACCATTGGTGAAATTTGAGATGTGATAAGAATTCAATCTCTATATTTAGGAACTTCAAACTTCAAACTTATCCCTTCTTAGTATATTGTTCTCCACTTTTATCACCTTTGCTCTAATACCATGTAGAGATTCTCCTGTAGATTACCTGATATTGCAATATACTAAAGAAAAATACTTAATCTACTTCTACAATCAAACTTGCGGAAGCTTAATCGATTTTGATAAAGATCAAATAGAACACATATAACAGATGAAGAAGAATTCAATCACACATGAAACATAGGAGAATACTCTGGGGAAAGCCTCAGCTAAAAACCCTGTTATCTGTATTATCATACAAGTGGCAATATCTCAGGATTACACAAAGCTTTAGCTCACAAGCTATCTAAATCTCAGTACAATCCCTCACTGCTTCTCATAGATAGAATAGACACAACATATGTCTTCCCTCAGTCCTCCAAGCCTCTTATTTCCTTGCGTAGTTTCTCCTGCGTCCTCAAGCTACCACCTATGTGTAATTACCTCACACACTACTCACTAACCTCTGAAGTAACTGCACAATCCTGAAGGAGATAATTCATTCTCCATGGATGAGTTTCCTTTATAGAAAAATTCCTCCAACTGATAGTACATTTTCCCTTCCTTTAATCTCAACTGGGTCATTCTCTGAACTGACATGCATGAGTCATTTATGAGAGAATATTCAGTTATCTGGAGAACACTAGTTGCATGCATGCATGCATTAACTTACTAAACTCACAATTAGGTCCTCCAACTATTTGGAACTAATTTAACTGGACTTAACTCAGTTAATTGAGCTAACTAATTACAACTCAAATGCAATTCATTCTTATCTCCTTAATTAAGGGATAACTTCCTCAATCAAAGGATAAATGTTGCATGTCATCACAAAGACTTCATGTTTGATTTTTTCCAACTAATTAACTCAAGATGAATTAATTAATTATTTTTCAAATAGCTAGTGAGACTAAATTCGAATTTTAATTCTCAATTTTAATTCAAGGACAAGTTAAAATTGGAATATATCTTGAAATGCTATTTATAGCAACGCTATTTTTAACATTTCTATTTTTTGCTATTTCCAATAGAGTAGGAGTATATCCTGAAATGTTATTTATAGCAATGCTATTTTTAGTATTTCTAGTTTTAGCATTTCTTGTTGCCATTTTCAACACATCATATCATCTATCGTCAAGCATGGCAACAGATGCCAAGTTCTTCATCAGTCCGAGTACATGCATAACATTCTTCAAGGTGAGTGGAGCCACATGCTCCCTCTGAAAATAAATAATGCCCACACCAGTAACATTATACTTACCATCATCACCCATCTCAATATGGAACTTGAGATCTTTCTCCTCCATTTCACTGAATAACTCTTTGTCACCAGTCATGTGGAAATAATCTCCATTGTCTAAGTACTAGACACTTCCCATCATTGAAGACACCATGCATGCAATGAGGAAAAATTCCATTTCGAATTGGGATGCCAAAGCCTCACCTGCCACTCCTTATGAGGACTTCTCCTTGGACTTCTTCAATGGAAAATTTGAAGCAAAGTGACCCATCTTGTGACAATTAAAGCATTTAGCTTTCGTCATGTCCTTCTTCTTACCTCTATGAGAAGAATCTGATTTGGAACGAGAAATTTTACCTTTCCGCTTCCTCGCCTTAATCTCTAAGGCAAAGTTCTGTTCATTATCATTCTTTGATGAAGAGCCATCCCTAGTGTTCCTCTTGATCTCATATTGCATCAAATCTGACCATAGTCATTCCCAATCTGGTAGCTTCTCCCAACCATTAACAGAGTCCTAATAACTATGCCAACCCTTTGGGATTCCAAGAAGAGCAAGGCTCACGATATCCTCCTCGGAAATTGTGAATCCAATACTTACAAGTTCATCTCGACATTGAGTGAACTTGGTTAAGTAATTTGGAATCATCTCACCTTTCTCCATCTTGATTTTATGAAGTTTATCCTTCAGTGCCAACTTCCTTTGATCACTACTATTCTGAGACAAGTCCATCAATGTTTTCCACATAGCATGCAAAGTTTCCTTACCATGGAGACTCGAGACAATGTGGTCTCGAACTCCCTCAAGGATTATCTTCCTTTCCTTTGCCATGCACTTCTTCCATCCGATCAAGTTTTGTGCATCCATAGTTGCTGGCTTGGGGACTTCTTGATCAATGAATTCCTTCAAGCCATTATCTTCTAGCACAACCTCCATCCTGTCCCTCCAGTCTATAAAATTCAAGATGCCTTCCATGGCATACTCAAGCCTCAACCCATGGAACGCCATCTACTGATCCTGAAGTATGTATGCAAATTTGACTTTCACCTATAACCCAGAAACTCAAAATTTCGAAATCTCCTCTAGAGAGATTATTTTGAATCAGTGATATCTCCCTCATTCAAACTCTGATTCAGCCAATTGTTTTTTTTTCAATTTGGGTATATTTTCCCAAGGAATCCATATCTGTAATTTTTTTTCTAAATTTTTGCACATAAATTCTCATATCTTCTCTACAAACTCTCGGCCCAAAAAACAATATTGCTCCGATACCATGTAGAAAATCCTGTAGATTCACAAGCTAATGCAATTTGCTAACACGAGAGATAAGAATATAATTCTACTCTTTACAGCGAAAGCCCATAAACATCGATAAAAAAATGATCAATAGAGAAAGAGAATCAAAGGCACATAACACAATAAATATCTGAGGAAATCCACATCTCAAAACCCCACTATCTATTTTGTATTAATACGAAAAATCAAGGTGAATTTACAATGCTTGTTCTCTCTAGAACAATCCCAACAATTGGCAAATTCAATCCCCAACTCATAAGCAAGCTCAAGGCCAAAGCTTAGCTAATTCACAAGCTCTCCAAGTCTCTATTCCAATGTGTAATTCCTATGAAGGATAGCTTGTATTTAAAGGGAAATAAAGCCTCTAAAAATAGAGCAATCCCTCAAGGATCAATTCCTAATTACATGCACTATCAGTGCAACTCAAAAAAAAACTAAAGCAAATAGTACATTTTCCTTGTACTCTAGTCTCAACTGGGTCTTTCTCAAAATCGACATGCATGAGTTTCTGATGAGTAAATATTTAGTTAATTAGAGTAGCACTAGTGGAGTTCATTAGTGTCACCACTGACTCTTAACTCACTATTAGTTCTCTCAATCAATTTGAGAACTAATTTAACTTAACTGACTCATGAAATTGAGTCTTCTATTTTAAAAATCACAATTAACTCACACTGGACTCCTACAAAGTATGGAGAACATATACATGATTTCCAAAAGACTTCCAACTCGAATTTCCTAAGTTAAGTAAGTTTAATAAACTTAATTTAACTATTTTAAGTTGCTATGAGAATAGAATTCGAATTTAATTCACAGTTTAATTCAAGGACAAATTAAACTGGAATTTCTTGTTGTCATTTCTCAACATCGACTACATAAGATAACCTGGAATTGGTGCCAAAGAATGAGGAGGAAATCCCGTCAACTAAGAGGCCTAACAAATGGGATATTTTGTGGAAATTAAAATTATTTTATTACCACTAGCTAACAAGAAAGCACCGAAGGTTGTGGGGATTTTGATAGGCCTATCACCTTTGGATTTGGCCCTTTGTTATAGTGGTGGTCCTATGGACCATTCCACTTACAATTTAGGTTATAGGGAGATTTGGGTAGGTCAGATGATGACGTTCCTATAAACTTCATGGAATGAAATTTAAGGAGGAGTGTCTTTGTAAACTTAGGGTGTATGTGTAACAACCCTGTGTTAAAATTTCATGTAATAAAGTTAATAAAGGAAAATAAGACCATGGTCATGGGACTGATATTCCAAGCTGAGTGTTGGGCAAAACGTCCTAGTGGGTGTCAATTTTGGTTTATTATGTCTAAGGAAATTGGCCAAGGAATTGGAAAAGGCAAAGAGGCATTAATTGACATTTATTTATGAAAATAAAGGAAAATAGAAGAAAAGGGAGATGAAAGGTCACATATTTGCATGAGAGGAAAATTGAAGGAAAATAAATGAAATTGAAGAAAATAGAGGCCTCAATGATAAAAAAGTCTTCTGAGGATTAGCTCACAACTTTTTGTTAGTTTTTATTTGGAGTTAACTTCAACGAGAGAAGAGCATTGAGAGGAGAAATCAAACAAGCAAGAAAAGAAAGGCAAAGGAAAGACAAGGAAAGAAAGGAAGGTTGGATTCAAGTAGCTTCAATGGGAGGATTTGTAGGTAACAGGTTGCATGTATGATTTCCTACCTAATTTGTGAATGCATGGTACATGTATTTGTGTATTTGGTTCATTTGTTTTCATTGGCATGGGTTTTTCTTGGTTTGACAGTGGTTTCAACCTTGCCTTACCATTTCTGGATAGTCATGGTATGATGGGATTATTTTCTTGTTCAATTGTGGATTGTCAAAAGGTTTTTGAACTAGGCGAGGTGGTCTCAAGAAAATTCGTAAGCATTGGGGTGGAGATGGTTTAATCTCTTGGAAGTCCTCAATAGGTGGGTGAAGATAGGAAAATTCCTCAAGGTAATTGTTGGGCCGCCAAAATTAATATTCAATTTCAATATTTTTCACCTCCTTCCATTACATTACCATTACATAAACCTACATTATCATTACTACATTAGTTCACATTTACTTTTTCCAAAGTTATTAATTTCATGTATTTAGAGTGAATTTATGATTAAAAGTTAGAGAAATAACATGTATTTTCTTATACCTAAAAGTGGCTTGAGTTTGATGACATGTGTAGATCATTTGGAAGCTTCCAAGGAACCTTTATGTGACCTTCCAAGATCAAATTCGAATTTCAACTCAAGAGGTGGACCATATTCGAAGGAGAAAGATCATGGAGATCTTGATGTATCATGGGATTTGTATCTAGTATTTAGGGATAAGTTGAGACAAGTATGGATCTAGTAGATATTTAAGGGATCAACATTTATTGAGTAGATATCCCTAATTCATGTATAAATAAGAGGAGCATCCTTCAAAGGAAAAGGAACAATTATCAGTTATTCATTAGCATCAGATTTATGATTGTTCATTTAGCATGAATAATATCATTTTCTCCAAATAATGAGTTATGAGTGTTGTTTGATTCTTAAGGTGTGATAGTTGTTCATGTGTGCTTATTGAGGAATGGAAGGATCCCCATACCAAGATAAGTACACTTTGTTGTAGAATAATGTTCATAGTTGTGAATATACTAGTTTGAATTCTGAATGTTCATCTTATTTCATTGTTGTAAATACTTGTAAATAATTTCAATATGAATTCATGTTATGGCCATGTTTTGTTGTGTGAAGATTGATCTCCTTTCAATAGCTAGCTTTTATGTGAGAATGATAACCAGGATCTCCTATGTTAGGAGCATCTTCTCCATGAGCTAGATTGAATTGAAATAAGATTTATTTTCATATATCCTTTCCTAGATTAAATTTATGTGAAGATTGATTTCCTTTCAGTAGCTAGTTTTTATGTGAGAAGGACAACCAAGACCTCCTAATTAGGAGACTCTTCTCCATGAGCTAAGAACTGAACTGAAAACAATATTTACTTGCTTTCATTTATATGATTTCTTTCCTTCTTTCATAGATGTTTGGCAATGTTATTATAGAAAGATTGTAGAAGGATAACCAGGACTCTTGAACAAGAAAATCCTCTCTATCTTCTAAAGTAAACTAATTCCTTTGATCAAACATTTTCATAAAATAAATCTGAATCTTTTCTTTTCAAAATAGTTTAGATTTATAATATGCATTTCCATTCTAAACAAACTTCCTACACTAGTTTCATCTGAGGTCCCATATATTTTGGTTTGCTTCTAAGTTTACGAAACCCTCGGGTTGACAAATTAAATAACAGGGATTTAGCATACAATTAAATCACCCAACATTTTGGTGCCATTGCCGGGGATGCAAACTTAGATGCAAGCTAGTTAGGAGGATTGTTTAGGAATCATTTTTATTTAGGGTTAATTTCATTTAGGCATCTTCATTTAAGTTTATTCTCATATAGAAAACATAGAAATAGAACACAAATAAAAAATCCCCATTCACTAAAAAGAAAAAGAAAAACACAATAAAAATCCATATGTATATATGGGCGAAGAATGAGTATAAGTGTGGAACAACTCACTCAAATCCTAGCAAGAGTTAGGATCTCCTCTTCTTGCGAAGAAGAGATCTTGACAGTAGCCAAAAGCTTAACTACTCCTTTAGAAGAAAATAATGAATTAACATTTGAAGAATCCTATACATCTAACGAGGAACAATTATTTGAACAGGAGATTGAGGAGGACAAAGAAAAGTTGCAGCATGATTTGAATTAGAGTAGAAATCACACCTATGAAGGCCTTATCAATAGGTGGTTTTGATGGTTTCAAAAAAATACCAAGTTAGATCAATGTCTTTTTTGTTCTTATTTCCTTAAATCATACTCACAAGAACTAGATTCGATCATCCTTGTATATTTTTATTTTAAAATTGCGAGATTGAAAATGAATATATTTTTACTACTATTGTGTGAATGGTTACATTGGAAATTTAATTACATGTAATAGTTTGCAATTTCCAATTAACATAGAACAGGTAGGGATGACATTTTCTGTTTCGAATAAGTATGCTCTCCTCTAAGATCAGAAAGTAGGATGTTTGTAAACATTTTCGAGATTTGCAATATTCTTGGCTTCGTTTGCTAAATTTATCTTTTTCCTAAATCAATAAAAAAATTCTAGATTTTAGTTAGAATAAAATTTAAATTCATTTTAAAAGATTTTGATTTTAAAAAACAATATCAAAATGAAAAAAATTAGAATAAAATTCAATTTCTTTTTAAAAAAGATTTTGATTTTAATACAACATAAAAAATAAAAATAAAAATAGAATAAAATATTCATTTTTTTTAAAAGGTTTAATTTAAAAAGAAAAACAAAAATTAAAAAGAAATTTAGGAATGAAATTCAATTTGTTTTTTAAAGATTTAAAAAATAAATAAAAATTCATCATTATAAATAAATTAATTTCTTTTTAGTTGTTGCCACATAAAAAAATAGGAATATATATTTTTTATTTTTATTTTTTTAAATTTAAAACAAAACATAAATAAAACAAGAATATTAAATAATATTTAATATTCTTATAAAGAATATTATTAATAAAAGAATATTAATAATAATAATTAAATATAACAAGAATATTATTGGTTTGACTCGGGTCATTACATCATAATTAGCCGTTGGAGTCTTTGCACATACTATTTAACAAGCTAAGCTGGATTGGTTCGTCAACTTGTCCTGACGATGAACCACACTGGTTGGTTCGAAACACGTCGACAAAAGATTGTTTATGTGATTTCGCCGAAAATTCTCTAAACAATAAATAAAACAATTAATAAAACAAAACCAATTAAAAAGAAAACAATAAATTAAAAACAAACATAAACCAAACAGAACAAAAATAAATAAAAACAAAAATTACAACCCTACATTATAAACCAACACACATAATCGAAAAAAAATAATCAAAACCTTTCATACAAACGATGAATAAAACAATAAAGAGGTCAAATCATATAATAAAGGCCCATGCATAAAAACGAACATATAAAATCCCATACGGCATTGAAAAAAACCAAAGGCCCGAAGTTATTCGCCCTGGAGAAAATGCATGATGAGTTGCAATTAGATTTATGTTCTCGTTCCGCCTCTTTAAACCTGCAAACAAAAAAAAACTCTGCGCTATTCAACCAAGCGGTCGAGGGGGACAATTTGAATTAAAATAAAATAATGCGCTAGTGAAGTTGGGTAGATCCACTCTTTTGGGGAAATTGTGGGCTCAATCACAGAGAAAATCTCGGGAATGAGGCGAAAATCCGGCAAAAATATCGTCATCCACCATCTATCATTTTGTTGCAGCTTATTTTGATCCAGAATTTCGATTTCTCCAGCATGAGCAATCTCCAGCTCCATAATTCATTGAACATTCGGCGACGTTGGTGAAGTGATATGGCTATTTCAAATTCGTTTATGGCAGTTTCAACTGCCTACAATTTTTTACGCATCCACTAAGCTTAATTAGAGAAAAATCCTCAAAATTCATGTAAGTCGGCCTCTCGATTTTCTGTGATCTCCTGTCGATTTCACGCGATTCCCTGTATCCCCAAATCCCAGGCTTTAAGGCTGATGAATAATTCGTTGGATACATCAAGGGCTACCAAAGAATTTTTTATTTAACTTGTACTGATCAACATGGGACTCCACAATCTCTAGCTCGGACCTATACATTGGAAGCACAAGAAGGAGTCATGAAGAGTAAACCTGAAAGAATAGAAGGGGAAGGAGGCATCAACAACATTGTTCCTTATCCTCTCCTCTTCTGCATTTCTCAAACTCAAACACCTCTCCTCTCACAACCATGGAAGGTGGGGTCGTCTTTAAAGCTATGCAAAACCCACTGGATTGCCTGAACACTGGAAAGATGGAACATGGTTGCGCCCATTACAGGAGATGATGTCAGATTTGGGCCCCTTATTGCAATGATATCTATGCTTGTAAGCAATGTCACAATGAATCCATGAGCCATTTAAAGGACCCCTTGTTGCGCCATGAGCTCCCAAGATACAAAGTTGGATGGGCTATTTGTTCTCTCTGTGACACAGAAAAATGTCAAGCAAGTTTGCGAAAACTGTGGTGTTAAAATGGGGGATTATTTCTATTCAACGTGCAAGTTCTTTGATGATGATATCTCAAAGAAAAAATATCATTGTGATGATTGTGGCATATGCAGCGTAGGAGGTTAGGTTAATTTTTTTCCATTGCCAGAAATGTGGTTGTTTCTCACCACAACAGTCCAATTTGTTTTGAGTATCTTTTTTATTCTTTAAAGGCAATAATTGTTTTGCGTTGTGGTCATACAATGCATGGGGAATGTTTATCAAAAATGAAAATGCACAGTCAATATTCATGTCCAATATGCTGCAAGTCAGTCTGTGGTATGTCCATAATATGGGAACAACTAGATCAAGAGCTTGCAGCAACACCTATTCTTTATGACTATCAAAATAAGATGGTCTAGATTCTATGCAATGATTGTGACATGTTCTCTAAGGTCCAGTTTCATATTGTTGCATATAAGTGTTTAAACTGCAAATCTTACAATACTCGCCAAACAAGGGGACCAGGCCAATAGTGGTACAGTGCTAGGAATCATGGAGTATTTGTATTTATAATGTCAAGTTCCTATCCTCAGTGACAGCTCTGTCATATGCCCAGTAATCTAGCAGTTATTAAAACAAGATTCAATTGTACATTCCCTCCATTGATGGGTTATTCTTTGGTTAGTGTATTGCTAGGTCTTGGTTCTGTGTTGCAATCTATGCTTATTATAGCTCAGGATGCTTTTTCTGTAGACTTGTAAGGTGTAATTTGCCTTAAGATGTGGTCAATTCTTAATATTCTTTTTTAGCTGTAGAAATAAATAAATAAATAAATAAATAAAATAAATCGAAACAATTAAGAACAAAAAAAAAAAAAAACTATTAAAAACAAATAAATAAAACTTAAAAAGAAAAGAAAAAATTGCAAATAGACATTTCATAACAATTGAAAACATTTTATGCTAACTTGCTTTCTTGGAGTTACTTCAACGGAACTTGCGCAAAGTTAACAGGTAAAAAGAAAATCATTTTATTTTATTTCATTGCTAGCATTCATATTTTCATTTTATATCTTTCAAAAAGCTCTCACAGTTTTCATGCAAGATTTGTAGTAAGCTTTTACAGGTGCACAGATGATCTAAGTTCATGCAAATGTGATTTCCATAAATCACATTCATCATTGAAAGCTTGAAGGAGCTAATTACATATGTCGTGACATTTGTCGCTACACATAAATCTTTTGCGTTATGATATGTTTGCCCACACTTATCCTTCAAAGCCTCATTAGTCATCCATGTTAAAGTCCACTGATTCATTTCTTTATCCATCATGGCTTCATACATGTCTACTTTTCTGAGTCGCATACGTTTTTTCCTACTTTTCAATTTATCTTTCTGCCTCACGAATAAACCATCCAGCTCTCTACATTGCCTTGTTTTTCTTTCCATAAAAATTGTTTCACCATAACATCTTGTATATATAGTCCTGCCAATCATTTTGTACGAACTCGCATTGACTGATGTGGGATTCCATAAGGACCACCTTTCAACAAGTCTTGACCCATCGACCTCAGCACCTTATCTGGGAAAAAGACTAGAGTCATTATTAGTACCTTGAGGCTTGAATTCCTTAATGGAAAGTCTTCTCGCCAATGAACAATGGGAATACATTAATGTCCTTTGTTTGTTGGATCTTGAAAGTGGCTCGACATTAGCTCATCTATTCGCACTTTGCAAGATGTACTTGGGTACCTTGGCACTCATTGACATTAATGGTGAGTTTTCCTCACATTGGTTAACGACATTCATCAATGGCAGTAATCCAATGACTTCTTTCCATGTTCAACATCGACACATTTATTCACATGGAAAGAATTGTGCCACGATATGGAACAACATGAAGACTATATGAATTAGTAGCAGATTCAATAGTACTTTGTACTTTGGAACAGATTCAGTAGCAGTAATAAAATATCCACATTCACAACTTCAACCATCATGTATGCAACCAAGACATAGATCACATTCTTGTATTCTTCATTCCATGATTCAACAACAGAAGCTACACTTTTCTACATATACACAGTTTGTCCACTTAGGTATGTAAATTTATGCTCTTTTCTAGCTTTTTTATCATACAATTCCTTTAATACTAAAATTATAATTTTTGGAAAATACTTCACCATGTTCATGTTCATACCTCATATTCACATTCATACTCCATTATCACCTTTCCAAACAACTATTACTGCATTATGATTCAAATGTTACATGTTTTGAAAATAATGATTGAAGAATGAATGGTTGATTAAATGTTTTCAAAGTCTTTTGATGCAACACAAAAACAACAAAAGTTTTGTTACACAAGAACCAATACTAATCAAATTTTGGTTGTCACGCAAGAATATGATACTTCCTGCATGACGAGTTTGTCCAAGGAAAACTTTGGTAGAACACGTGGAGGATTCTCCGCGCTATACATCTATATGAAGGTGCCGAATTGTGAGGCATACCAATCAGATATGTCGATCAATGCCTCCATTGCTACTGTCGACATGTAGGGTGGATCCTATACGAATATCATCTTGTAAACTGGGGTGACAAAATGATCGAATAACTGTGTGATAACTCCTCTGAAGTTTCATTCGAACAACATCTTATGATAAGTGTTCACAGAGGTCTCCATTGATGTCCATGCCCACTTCAAGCCCGGGAACTCTTGACAGGCACAGATTGCATCCAAGATGTAGGCGAACATGTAGATTTCTTCTTGCATACCTTTGGGCGGTTGTCGAGCCCTTGTCACCTGTTGCTTCAGCTAGTGAGCCAACATGTCGGACCAATTGTATGCTTTTCCTCCTCTGGCTATTTGGTCCAACGTGATCACCTAACTCTGTGGGAAGGTTTCTGTGCTTTTTTCTTGGCCATACAGACAACATGCAAAGATGACCAAGTATTGATACACCTTCCGCAGTATCTTCATCTTGTAGACCTGTTTGGGTTTCATCCAAAATTTAGTAGGTTCCTTCACCCAATTCTTCAAGATATCTTTGGAGTTGGAATTGTTGCTGGGTAGGCTGAAGGGAGTCTCCATGGTGATCATGACTTGCGACACATGATACATCTGTTCATAATCATGTGCCCTGAAGGTAGCAATCTTTGTCCCATTGATGCTGCTCATTGTCATCGTCTCTGGATTAGTGTGCAAGAAGATCCAATGTATCATGTTCGCACATGGGAGCGTGGGATACCTACATTCAATCTGATACAAGTCGGACTTGTGGATGTTCACATAGACTTGTCAATATTTGAGGTCTTCCCCAAATGTGCCTTCAAATGCATCATTGACCTCTTGTCATTTCAGCTTTATTTCCTTGTCTATAATTAGCTTGGTGTCTTAATAGATCAACATAATTGTAGACACTCGCTCAACTGCTACCTCAGTTGCACTTATGTCAGTGTCCTTTGATCCTACTCTCTTGGAGGCCATTGATCCTTAACTCCTAAGAGGCGGATGAACACCTACTAGATCTGGAGACATAATGACATGCATGGAAAGAAATCTATTAGCTAAAACCAAAGAAAACTTGAGGAATGACATGTAACATACCTGGGGATTGATTGGAAAGGATTGTACACTTTTTCCTAGGAGGCTGGGAGACTGGCTGCCAGAACTGTAAAAAAGGAAGTCTAGGCTACCTAGGAAGCTGGTTGGCTTTTGGAATTGCGCAATGCACAATCTAGGCTGACCTACTAGCTACTGGAATTGCGCAATGCACAATTTCAGTTGGCAATTGTTGCAGGCCCAATGACTGTATTGTTCAATTTTCTAGGCCAGCAGTCACTGTCCCTTAGCATTACATAATGTAAGACTGGAGGATAGTCACTTGGCAGAAATGTGCATTTTCTGAGGGGAGGACAGAGCCTTCCCTCTCAGGATTTTGCAATGTTGTCTTCGTGAGGCAGAGTTCGGGCCAAGGCTGGCCAAACCCGTCAACGGGAAACTGAAAGAAAATGTGAATGTGAATGTGAATGCATGGAGATATTGAGTGTAAGTGTTGAAAATAGCAACAAGAAATGTTAAAAATAGCATTGTTGTAGATAACATTTTAGGATATATTCCAATTTTAATTAGTCCTTGAATTAAAATTGAGAATTAAAATTCGAATTTAGTCTCACCAACTGTTTGTAAAATAATTAATTAAATCATCTTGAGTTAATTAGTTAGTGAAATTCAAACATGAAGTCTTTGTGAAGCCATGCAACAGTTATCCCTTTGATTGCGGAAGTTATCCCTTAATTAAGGAGATAAAGATGAGTTGTATTTGAGTTGTAATTAGTTAGCTCAGTTAACTAAGTTAAGTCCAGTTAAATTATTTCCAAACAGTTTGTGGAACTAATTGTGAGTTTCGTCAGTTAATGCATGCATGCTTGTAACTAGTGTACTTTAGATAATTAAGGATTCTCTCATAAATAACTCATGCATGTCAGTTCAGACAAAGACCCAGTTGAGATTAAAGGCAAGGACAGTGTATTATTAGTTGCTAGAATATTCCCATGTGAATATCTCTTGCATGCAGAAGGAAATCATTCCTTGAGGATTGCGCAGTTACTATAGAGGTCAAAGCAGTGTGTGAGGTGAGAATCACACAGGTGGCAGATGGAGGACCCAGGAGGCTTGGAGGACAGAGGAGAAGGCATATGTGTTGTCTATTTTGTCTATGAGAAACAATGAGGGATTGTACTGAGAACTGGATAGCTTGAGAGCTGAAGCTTTATGTAATCCTGAGATATTTCCACTTGTATGATAATATAGGTAGCGGGGTTTTTAGCTGAGGCTTTCCCCCGAGTATTCTTCTGTGTTTAATGTGTGACTAAATATTCTTCTCTATTATATGTGTTCTATTTGATCTTGCTCAAAATCGATTAAGCTTCTCCAAGTTTGATTGTAGAAGTAGATTAAGTATTTTTCTTTAGTACATTGCATAATCAGTTTAATCTATAGTGAGAATTTCTACATGGTATCAGAGCAAAGGTGATCAAAGTGGAGAACAGTATACAAAGAAGGGAGAATTTTGAAGTTTGAAGTTCTTGATTGTAGGTACAAAATCGATTTCTTATCACATCTCAAAGTTCACCAATGGTGTTCAATGGCTTGAGACTCAAGTATGCCTTGGATGGCAGCTCGAATTACATAGCATGGAAGGATCACATGGAAGCGGTATTAGACAAAAATGGTTTGAAGGACTTTGTTATATACCTAGGGGGGGTAATATGGGGTACCGAGGGAGGTACCCAAGGTAATAATGTAATAATGGGATGGGCCATAGTAATAAATAAGGTGGTTAACCCATGTCATGTAAGGGACCACAAGTAGTTAATAATAATGTAATGGGCCCATGGTATTAGTTGATGGTATGCGTAAACCATGGTAATGACCCATGGTATTGTATGTATGAGGCCTATATAGAGGCTAGAGACTCCACATGGAGGGATATGAAGAGAAATAGTCTTGTATGAACAGGCATATGGCTTGTGGAGTATTCTCCTTCCTTAAGGAGTGAATGTATGGTGTTGCCCTACCATAAGGGTTTTGAGATCAATAAAGTGAATCATTTCTATCTATTTCTATATTGTTATTCTTGAGCTATTTCTATTATCCTAATATCTTTGGTTTAGATCTACAACAAGTGGTATCAGAGCACTTTCTTGGGCACAAAAGTGGAGAATTTTGTTTATTTCATTTTTGCAGGCTTTCAAGGGCGGCAAGTTTGCAGATCAGATCTGTAAGTTTTGGTTCAAGATATGCAGAATATGATTGCAGATATATATTCTTTGTGAGAAAATAGCCGATTTCAAAAAAAAAATCGGTCAAATCGGAGTACGGATGAAGGAGATATCGCTGATTTAAAAAATCAGTAGGGTTGCAGATAATTTTTCGGGGCAGCGAGTTTTCAGCGCAGATCTAGAAGTCCTGGTGCCATATCTGCAAGATATAATTGTCGATCTGGAATCTTTGTGAAAAAACACATGATTTCAAAAAACAAATCAGTTGAATTGGATTCCGAATGAGGGAGATATCGCTGATTTAAAATCAGCTCTTTTTGCAGAAATTTTGGGTGACGCCGGGAGAGTAGCAGTGTAGATCTGAAATTCCAGTGGCTGAATCAGGATTTCTATCACATGGGTAGATGCAGAATGGTGGTTCCATTTCTAAAAATAGGTTATAATAGGGATTCTGAGCAATATTGACGGATCTGTGACCATTTCAATTTTTCGCCAATATTTTTGTGATGGCGGGCCTAGATCGCCTTGAACAGGAAGACTCTTTTTTTGGTCGTCTCTGTAAGCTCCAACAGACGGGTATAGTGGAGGAATATATTAACGATTTTAAAGCCTTAGCCTTCCGCACTAGGGGTCTCACAGATGCATTCTTCAAGGAATGTTTTATCGACGGTCTTAAAGAAGCCATCAAAGCTCAAGTTCTACTTCAACACCCTTCCACATGGACGGAGGCTTGCCAGTTAGCTCGTCAGGTCACATTGCCTAGCAAAGATTTTATTTTTATAGAAAAGAAGGAATCTATGGAAGCTAAAGGGTTATTTTCTACTGGTATATCCTTATTGCAGGTGCATGGATTGATTCAGAAGGAGAAAATCATTGTGTCTATAAATCTGAGTTGCAAGCAAAATCTCATAAATGTCAACTTGGCAAAAAAATTGCAAATTTCAGCAAAACAAATTGAAAACACACGAGTGGATGATAATGATGTTCAAATGTACAAGGATTTGAAGATTTCTATAGATAAGTATGTGTTGCATGGTGTTTTTTATGCTTCAGAGATGGATACTATGGATGTTGTTTTGGGATATCCTTGGATCGAATCCCTAGGTACTATCAATATTAATGTATAGAAGAAATTCCTGAAGCTCTGGTATAAAAAGAAGAAAATTACATTACAGGATATTTCCATTAAAAAACAAGTAGAGTCCAAAGAGGCTGAAGCAGAAGATGTTCCAGGGTCTGACATATTAGATGATGAGCCAGAGATGATAGACAATCAAACAAAAACAGAGGCTGAAGTAGAAAATGTTACAGGTGCTGATACATCAAAGGAGGGCTCAGTGTTTGAAGTCATATTGGAAAAGAAGACACCACAACAGGCACCACAACAAGGTGAATTAAAGAAAAAGACACCGTGGGTTAAAACTTCAACATATCATCACCCACATCACCCCACAAGACAACCATCAAGATGGAAACCAAGTAGTCACAACCCCCGTATGACAGATAGCGAGGAGCGAAGATCCACCTACTACATATCAACACAAAAGAGCTGCCACGGTCAACTTCCATATCAAGCGAGCGAGGCACAAGCGAGATCGAGGGTTCACCTTTCTCTTGGATGGCTAGATGCACGTGCATGGTACCAGTGGACTACTCTTTTGAGTAGATCTTATTATTTGTGTTCTTCCCATGTTTCGGGGACGAAACATGCTTAGGGGGTGGAATGTTATATACCTAGGGGGGATAATATGGGGTTACCGAGGGAGGTACCTAAGGTAATAATGTAATAATGGGATGGGCTATAGTAATAAATAAGGTGGTTAACCCATGTCAAGTAAGGGACCACAAGTAGTTAATAATAATGTAAGGGGCCCATGGTATTAGTTGATGGTATGAGGAAACCATGGTAATGATGCATGGTATTGTATGTATGAGGCCTATATAGAGGTTAAACACTCCACATGGAGGGATATGAAGAGAAGTATTCTTGTATGAATAAGCATATGGCTTGTGGAGTATTCTCCTTCCTTAAGGAGTGAATGTATGGTGATGCCCTACCTTAAGGGTTTGATCAATAAAGAATCATTTCATATTATTTCTGGGTTTATTTGCATTTTCTTATATTTTCATATCAGATCTATAATATTCTTGGGTTAGATCTACAACAAAATAACACTAAATTCATGGTGAGAGTAGTGGATTACTGATTTTGATTATATTATTTGTCATTTTCTTTAATGTTTTTAATTTGGAAAAGTCAAAGAAATCAGTATACAAGAGTGAGCAATTTTAGTGGTTGCATTTTGTGTGGAGAATTCAAGTAAAAAATAGGTGGAGAATTGAAGTCAAAAACATTCCAAGACTAGTTTAGGACTTAAATGACTATTTTTGGGGGTAAAATTTCACCACTTAAATTCTGTACCCTCTGACAATGTTATACACTCAAAGGTCTTTCCAATAGTGCAAGGATCATTATATGCTCAAAGACCTTTCCAATAGTGAAAGAATTGTATCAACGAGAGTTCACATACAAAAGGTATGCCTCTCAAAAGTTGACCAATTGTGGTTGACCACCATAATTCGAAAGGATGTCACATCAACCCCTATTACTCATGGAAAATGGGCTACCCACATGGGCCCTATGAAAACTATAGAAGGTAGAGTTGTTACTCATATTGAGAGTTGAATGGGTCAAACTTAACTCCTAGTTGGGTATTGGGTTGTGTTATAATCGAGATGCTAGGAGGAAAAGGGTTTTGATTCTATTCTAGTGAATTTTGTTCCATGGTAGAGTAGCTAAGAGTGGATAGAGAGAGAGAAAAATAGAGATGGGGTTATTTTTATCCTTGGAGGACAATTAAATACTAGTATTATTTGGAGTTTGGAAATGACTTCTGTTAATCAAGTTGAAGCATATGGGCTCTTTTAAGGGCTTTCTCTGGTCTAGGGTAGCAATATTGAAAGGATTCTCCTAGTTGGGAATTCTAAACTCATTAGAGGTCACCTTTGAAATGGAACCAAACCTAAGGACCATCTTTTCAATTCAATCTTTAGTTGTATACGGTTAATTCTCTCTTAATTCTATTATGGTCAATTCTTTCATGTTTTAAGAAATAATAATAACAAGGTGGATGAAATGGAAAATCTAGTTAGATTATTAGAAGATTAGTACTAAATAACAATCAAGTGTTATACTCTCCTATCCCATAACTCTTTCTTTGCCTACAAAAGGTCAAATTGGGAGTTGGATTGGCCAAACCTATACAACAAAATATCAATTTGAGTCTGTCCAACAAGGATGAAATTGAGTTAATATGATTTTAGATGTTGTGGATCCTCCCCTCCTCCACATGCCCCCTATGCAAGTTAATCATTCTTTGGTACTCCCAAGGTTGCAAATTTGTGAGTGCCATGAGAAATTTATCATGGTTCATCTTGGGAGGAGTGCAGTGTTATTGTTGCATTGAATTTGTAGGCAAAGGAGTTTGGTTTTCTTTAGCGAGAGATGGGTTTCCAGTCCTTCACAATCCTTTGGCACTAATGGTCCACACCTCAATTACATGTCTTAATGCTCTGATTGCAAGG
>APFE031113172.1:30605-52623 GCA_000404065.3 Pinus taeda
CTTCATTATCAACCCGTGTATGTTCAATTTGTTTTGCTGGGACTTGCAATTTTTTTGCCAAATTAACACTGATAAAATTATGTTTACAACTAGGATTGATAGAAACAATGATCTTCTCTTTCTGAATCAATCCATGCACCTGCAATAAGGATGTACCAGTAGGAAATAACCCTTTAGCTTCCATAGTTTCCTTCTTTTCTATAAAAATAAAATCTTTGCTAGGCAATGTGACCTGACGAGCTAACTGGCAAGCCTCCGTCCATGTGGAAGGGTGTTGAAGTAGAACTTGAGCTTTGATGGCTTCTTTAAGACCGTCGACAAAACATTCCTTGAAGAATGCATCTGTGAGACCCCTAGTGCAGAAGGCTAAGGCTTTAAAATTGTTAATATATTCCTCCACTGTACCCATTTGTTGGAGCTTACAGAGACGACCCAAAAAAGAGTCTTCCTGTTCAAGGCGATCTAGGCCCGCCATCACAAAAATATTGGCGAAAAATTGAAATGGTCACAGATCCGTCAATATTGTTTAGAATCCCTATTATAACCTGTTTTTAGAAATGGAACCACCATTCTGCATCTGCCCATGTGATAGAAATCCTGATTCAGACACTGGAATTTCAGATCTGCGCTGCTACTCTCCTGGCATCACCCAAAATTTCTGCCAAAAGAGCTGATTTTAAATCAGCGATATCTCCCTCATCCGGACTCCAATTCGATTGATTTTTTTTTTTGAAATCATGTGTTTTTTCACAAAGATTCCAGATCTACAATTATATCTTGCAGATCTGGCACTAGGACTTCTAGATCTGCGCTGCAAACTCGCTGTCCCAAAAAAAAACACTCAAATTCAAAAAAAGAATCAGTCGAATCAGGGAGATATCGCTGATTTAAAATTAGCTCTTTTTTCAGAAATTTTGGGTGACGGCGGGAGAGTAGCAGCGCAGATCTGGAATTCCAGTGCCTGGATCAATATTTCTATCACATGGGTAGATGCAGAATGATTGTTCCATTTCTAAAAGCAGGTCATAATAAGGATTTTGAGCAATATTGACGAAATTGTGACAATTTCAAATTTTTGCCATTTTTTTGTGATGGGGTACCTAGATCAGAAATTGAAGGCTTTGTATAGATTTGATGGCTCTCATCCAGCCAAATGGCTAGCAACAATGGAGAAATATTTCGAATTGGATCACATCGATGATGATTACAATCAGCTTAAGATGGGGAGCAATTACTTGGACTATGAAATACGGCAATGGTACATAGGGAATCAACGTGGCTATGAAAGGTTCTTGACTTGGGACGCCTTCAAAAAAGCTCTTATGGACCAATTTGATCGTAAATTTTTTGTGGATAAGCTCACACAGCCTAGCAAAGACTTTATTTTTACAGGAAAGAAGGAAACTAAGGAACCTAAAAGGTTATTTTCTGCTGGTATCTCCTTATTACAGGTTCATGGATTGATTCAGAAGGAGAAAATCATTGTGTCTATAAATCCGAGTTGCAAGCAAAATCTCATAAATGTCAACTTGGCAAAAAAATTGCAAATTTCAGCAAAACAAATTGAAAACACATGAGTGGATGATAATGATGTTCAAATGTACAAGGATTTGAAGATTTCTATGGATAAGTATGTGTTGCATGGTGATTTTTATGTTTCAGAGATGGATACTATGGATGTTGTTTTGGGATATCCTTGGATGGAATCCCTAGGTACTATCAATATTAATGTACAGAAGAAATTCCTGAAGCTATGGTATAAAAAGAAGAAAATTACATTACAGGATATTTCCATCCATAAACAGGTAGAGCACATGGAGGCTGAAGCAGAAGATGTTCAAGTGACTGATATATCAGATGATGAGCCCTTGATGATCGACAACCAAACACAAACAGAGGCTGCAGAAGAAAAGACTACAGGTGATGATACATCAAAGGAGGGCTCAGTGGTTGAAGTCATATTGAAAAAGAAGACACCACAATAGGCACCACAGCAGGGTGAAGTCAAGTAGAAGACACCATGGGTTAAAACTTCAACATATCATCACCCACATCACCCCGCAAGACAACCATCAAGATGGCAACCAGTTAGTCACAAGGACAACAACCCCCACAAGATGGATACAAAGGAGAGACAATCCACCTACTACACATCAAACACAGAAGAGCGGCCACGGTCAACTTCCATCTCAAGCGAGCGAGGCACCAGCGAGATCGAGGGTTCACCTTTCTCTTTGATGGCTAGATGCACGTGCATGGTATCAATGGACTACTCTTTTGAGTAGATCTTATTATTTGTGTTCTTCCCATGTTTTGGGGACGAAACATGCTAAGGGGGTGGAATGTTAGATACCTAGGGGGGGTAATATGGGGTACCGAGGGAGGTACCCAAGGTAATAATGTAATAATGGGATGGGCCATAGTAATAAATAAGGTGGTTAACCCATGTCATGTAAGGGACCACAAGTAGTTAATAATAATGTAATGGGCCCATGGTATTAGTTGATGGTATGAGTAAACCATGGTATTGATGCATGGTATTGTATGTATGAGGCCTATATAGAGGCTAGAGACTCCACATGGAGATATATGAAGAGAAATAGTCTTGTATGAACAAGCATATGGCTTGTGGAGTGTTCTCCCTCCTTAAGGAGTGAATGTATGGTGTTGCCCTACCTTAAGGGTTTGATAATAAAGAAGCATTTCTATCTATTTCTGGGTTTATTTACATTATCTTATATTTTCATATCAGATCTATAATATTCTTGGGTTAGATCTACAACAGACTTCATTAATCAAAAAATCCCCAAACCACCAGTAGCTAATGCCCAAGAATTGGCGGAATGGAAGAAATGTGTGGCGAGAGCGAGGAGGATTCTTTTAGAGGGAGTTCGAGACCATATTGTCTCAAGTCTCCATGGGAAGGAGACTCCATTTCCAATGTGGAAGACATTGAAGGATCTATATCAGAACAACAATGACCAAAGGAAGTTGGCGCGGAAGACAAGCTTTGGAAAATCAAGTGCGAAAAGGGCGACATGATCTCTACATATCTGAACAAGCTCACCACCTGTAGAGATGAGCTTGGAAGTGTAGGAATCATGACAATTGATGATGATATGGTGAGTCCTTCTCTCCTTGGTCTTCCTAAGAGTTAGCATAGCTACCAAGACTCAGTGAATGGAAGAGAGAAACTACCAGATTGGGAACGGCTGTGATTGGATCTGATGTAGGAGGAGATAAGGAGAAGCACCAGAGATGGTTCTTCATGTAAGCATGATGATGAAGAAAATCTAGCCTTAGCAAGTAAGGCACAGAAAGGGAAAGGGAAGGCTTCCCATTCCAAATTAAGTTCTTCCCATGGAGTGAAGAAGATTGACAAATCTAAAGTGAGATGCTTTAATTGTCATGAGGTGGGCCATTATGCAACTAATTGTCCATTGAAGAAATCCAAGAAGGGATCCTCGAGAGGATCAGATAGTGAGGCACTGGCCTCATAGTTCAAATTGGATTTTACCCTCGTTGCATGCATGGTTTCATCGATGATGGGTTGTGTTTGGTACCTGGATAATGGAGCCTCATTCCACATGACCGACGATAAGAGTTTATTCAGTACCTTGGAGGAGAATTACCTCCAGATGCACATAGAGATGGGCAATGATGGAAAGTACCATGTTTCAAGTGAAGGTACGGTTGTGTTTTAGAGGGAGCATGAAGCTCCTCTCACCCTGACTGATGTAAAGTATGTGCCTGGATTGAAGAAAAACTTGGTATCGGTCACAATGTTGGAAGACAACGGCTATGATGTAGTCTTCAGTAAAGGAAAGGCGTTCCTAAGACACATAGCCACGGGTCAGACCAAGAGGATTGGGATTTGAGTGAAGAATCTCTACAAGCTGGAGGTAGATGACTATGCTGCATTGAGTTCCAAAGTAGAATTGGTGTAAATCCAAGATATTGGCGAGTTATGGCATAAACAATTGGGCCACTTACACCATGAGGCCTTGAAGATAATGCAGCAGATTTCTACCGGACTTCCCAAAAGTAAACTTGAGTAAGTGGACACATGCAAAGGTTGTACCTTGGGTAATTATGCAAAATCTTCTTTTTATGATCAAGACAGTCGAGCTGAAGGAATCTTGGAGCAAGTTCATACAGATGTGTGTGGACCATTCTTGACAGTCTCCACCACTAAAAAAAGGTACTATGTGATTTTCATTGACAATTTTTCTCGTAAATGTTGGATCTATTTCATGCAGAAGAAGGATCAAACATTCTCAAGGTTTTGTGAGTTCAAAGCCTTGGTTGAGAAAGAATCGGGAAATAAGATCGAGGTCTTGCGAAGCGACAATGGTGGAGAGTATGTCTCTCAAGAGTTTAATGACTTCTGTGTAGTAGAAGGAATTAAATGGGAGTTGACGACACCCCATAACCCATAGTAGAATGGGGTCGCTGAAAGGAAGAACAGAACGACAGTGGGAGCAGCTCAAGTGATGCTGCATTACCAAGGTATACCACTTCAGTTGTGGTCTGAGGCATGCAACACAATGGTTTACTTGCAGAATATAAGCTTGCATCGCATACTTGAGATGAAGACACCAGAGGAAGCTTTCTCCAGGAAGAAACCAGATGTGGGTCACTTCAGGATCTTTGGTGTATCAGTTTATTTCCATGTGACCAAGGATGCCCAGAAGAAGCTAGAGCCAATAACAGAGTTGGGGATACTTGTGGGGTACACTGATACTCCCCACAACTATCGGGTGTGTTTGCCTACCAGTCAGAGGACAGTGGTTCACAAATATCTTAAGTTCGATGAGCTGAAGGCCATGCGTGTTTCCCTTGAGAGGGAGCTCGAGTTGCAGGAAGAGGAGGAACTTTTGGTTCCTAAGGAGGAGGAGCCTCAGACTGATGCGGAGCAACTACATTCAGAGGTTCCAAGAGTGGAGACATTCACTCATGCAGATTATTCCAGAGACGGGTGGAAGCACACGAGAGAAGTTGGCAGATTGTTGTCATATGTGAGAGAGAATGTGGGAGAACCATCTTCTCAACGCAGATAGAGGAGGTCACCTGATAGGTACACTGGATACATGGCCCTTGTTGGGGAATGTGTAGAGACTGAACCATATTTCTTTGAGGAACCAGTGCAGCAGCCAGTTTGGGTTGATGCTATGGTGGAGGAGTATGACTCCATAGTTCAGAACAGTGTTTGGGATGTGGTTCCAAGACCAAAGAACAAGTCAGTTGTGAGTTCTCATTGGCTTTACAACGTAAATCATGCTACTGATGGTAGTGTGGAGAAACATAAGGCAAAGTTTGTTGCCCATGGTTTCTCACGGGTCGAGGGGATTGACTATGATGAGACTTTTTCTCCTATAGCAAGGTACTCATCTATCAAATCAATGTTGGCACTATCAGCACAAATGGGTTGGAATATCCATTAGATGGATGTGAAGATTGCATTTCTCAATGATAAGATTGAGGAAGAGGTGTACATAGAGCAACTGAAAGGTTTTGAGACCTTCAATCATGAGTCGCATGTGTGCCGACTCAAGAGAGCTTTGTACGGGCTGAAGCAAGCACCTTGTGCTTGGTACACCAGGATTGACAACTACTTCACCGGGTTGGGCTTCACAAAGAGTAAAGTGGATGAGAACTTGTACCACATCATGGTGGAAGGTAAGCAGTTGATCATTTCTCTTTATGTTGATGATCTAATATTGACAGGTGATGATTAGTTTATCATGTCTTGCAAGGAGGACCTTGCAAGAGAGTTCGAGATGAAAGACATGGGTCTCATGCACTACTTTTTAGGCATGGAAGTGTGGCAGAAGGATGGGGAAGTGTTTGTGTCTCAAGGCAAGTATGCTAATGAGATACTCAGGAGATTCCACATGGAAAATTGCAAGCCCATGTAGACTCCTCTAGCAAGTAAATGGAGGAAGGAGGATGCTACTTCAGGAGAAGTAGTAGAAGCTACTGTGTATCGGTAGCTTGTCGGTTCATTGATGTACTTAGTGAACACACGACCATATTTGTGCTATGTGGTGAACCAGTTGAGTCAAGCTATGGTTCAACCTACCAAGTTGTTTTGGAAGGTAGCGAAGCATGTTTTGAGATACCTCAGAGGAACATCTCAGTATGGATTATGGTATAGATGATCAGAGGGAGTGAAGCTACAGGGCTTCACAGATGCAGATTGGGCAGGGAGTCCATCAAATCGGAAGAGCACATCAAGAGGAATTTTCAACCTTGGTTTAGTTGTAGTTTCTTGGTACAACAGGAAACAGAGGTCAGTTGCACTCAACTCAGCGGAGGCTAAATACATGGCTGCAAGTCAGACAACATGTGAGGCCATTTGGGTGCGGAAAATTCTAGTTGGCTTGTTTGATTAGAGGATGGATCCAACTGTGATCTATTGTGATAATTAGAGTTGTATCAAACTCTCCGAGAATCCAATATTTCATGACAGGTCCAAGCATATCAACATTTGGTATCATCATCTCAGAGACTGTGTCACAAGGAGGATCATGTTGTTGCAGTATATTTCGATCGAGGAGCAAGATGCTAACATTTTGACTAAGGCATTGTCAAAGTCTAAATTCGAGTTACATAGAGACAGGATCAGGGTGGCAGATAATCCCTTTCTTGTTGAGAGGGAGTGTTGAAAATAGCAACAAGAAATGCTAAAAATAGAAATTCTAAAAATAGCATTGCTATAGATAGCATTTCAGGATATATTCCAAATTTAATTTGTCCTTGAATTAAAATTCAAATTTAGTCTCACCAGCTGTTTGTAAAATAATTAATTAATTCATCTTGAGTTAATTAGTTGGTGAAATTCAAACATGAAGTCTTTGTGAAGACATGCAACAATTATCCCTTTGATTAAGGAAGTTATCCCTTAATTAAGGAGATAAGGATGAGTTGTATTTGAGTTGTAATTAGTTAGTTCAGTTAACTGAGTTAAGTCCAGTTAAATTACTTCCAAACAGTTTGTGGAACTAATTGTGAGTTCAGCCAGTTGATGCATGCATGCATGTAACTAGTGTACTCCAGATAATTGAGAATTCTCTCATAAATAACTCATGCATGTCAGTTTAGACAAAGGCCCAGTTAAGATTAAAGGTAGGGACAATGTACTATCAGTTGCTAGAATATTCCCATGTGAATATCTCTTGCATGCAGAAGGAATTCATTCCTTGAGGTTTACGCAGTTACTATAGAGGTTAGAGTAGTGTGTGAGGTGAAAATCACACAGATGGTAGCCGGAGGACCTAGGAGAAACTACACAAGGAAATAGGAGGCTTGGAGGTTAGAGGAGAAGGCATATGTGTTGTCTATTCTGTCTATGAGTAGAAGTGAGGGATTGTACTGAGAGCTAGAGAGCTTGAGAGCTAAAGCTTTGTGTAATCCTGAGATATTTCCACTTGTATGATAATACAGATAACAAGGTTTTTAGTCGAGGCTTTCCCCAGAGTATTATTCTGTGTTTCATGTGTGATTGAATCTTCTTCTCTGTTATATTTGTTCTATTTGATCTTGCTCAAAATTGATTAATCTTCCGCAAGTTTGATTGTAGAAGTAGATTAAATATTTTCCTTTAGTACATTGCATAATCAGTTTAATCTACAGTGAGGAACTACAGTAAGGAGGAGTGAATGATTGTGTAAGCAAACAGTGAATGAAAGATTCAGAAAACGAAACAACATGCATGTGGGTGAATTGAGTCACCGAATCATTGACCATTTGTGCAAAACTGTTTCATGCATGCGACAATAGTGAGATGCTAACAAAAACTGAAATGGTGCTATTAAAAGCTAATATGCATGTAAGCGACATCAAGCGTTCACATAAATCAAGCAAATAACACTCGCACAAGACAAAACACAAAAAGCGGTAGAAATGTTGCAAAAGACAAGTTAAGCTGACTTACCTAGAAATAGCTAAGTTAGATGTGTTGAAGAATCCTGGATGTGTTGTGGGATGTCAGAACTCCAATATCAATGTGAAGAAATAAGCTCTAAAGCATCAAATAAATAAGTTTGAGGCTCATGATGCACATGCCACAAATCTAGCAAAAAACGACACATGAAGGAAAGATTCTAAAATGATATTTGCATGTAACCTCTAGCTGCTAAAAATATCTCCCTAAAATGTAGGGACCCTTTTAGCATGTTGCTTTTTTTATTCCAGGAAAAATCAGCCCATGCATGCAAGTCAAGTTTTCTCAGTCCTTGGTGGAACCAGTCAACTCCATGGCACATGAAATAGCCTGCTCAGTTGAGGGGAAAATTTGCGCATTTCTCGGAGGGAGTTGGGCTAGCTGCCTAGAAGGATTACACAATTTATGGGTTGAGCACCTAACTTCTGCCCAGAATTGTGTAATTTCTGGGCTGAGCAGTCTTGCTGGGAGAGATTGCACAATTTTTCCAGTGAAGGGTGATGATTTGCGCAATTCTAGATCCCAGCAGACTACCTCACAAGATTTCACAATTTTTGGAGGGAAGCCTGGTTCCCCTCTAGAATTAAGCAATTTCTTGAGGGAGCTACTCAGCCTTCATCTAGACCAAGTCCGAAGAAACAGCCTGTGAGGGGGATGCAACAAGCTATCATGCACAAGTTGTCAGTCTACTAGAAAATCACTAAAGCTTGTGTACTTGACAAGGCAAGACATGCTGCTCAGGAAGGTTGGTAGGGAGGCTCCAAAATGAAGCTAAGGAAAAATTTTGGAGGGTGGTTGTAGCCGCTACAACATGCGACTGACCTCTTCATTTACTGATGCTACAATGAAGACATAGACCTTTTTGTTCTTATTTTCCCAAATGGAAATCTCCTTTCTCAAGTTGGCTCTGCAAGTACATTATCTCCTTCTCCTTCACAAACCCCTTTCCACAACTCATTGAAAATGAGAGTGTGCTTTATCTTCTTTGACCATTCAGGATAGTTCTCTTTTCCATAGAGAAATACTCCAACAATTGATATTAGCGAATGCATTTTAAGGAATAAAATCTATGTACTATGTAAAAAACAATGCACTTTGCTTGAAATATACTGTAAAAAAATGCACTTTTGGTTGCAAAATCTATATGGTCAAGAACTTAAATTCGTGAAAACAAATAGCGAGGAGTTATATATATCTATATATATATATATCAGAGTTATTAACTAGGGGAGGGGTTATATACTATGTAATTGTCGAATGAGTAATACGATATATAGAGGAGGATATATGTATGGTGGAAGTCGATACGTATGTCAGGCCAGGAGTCAATGGTGAATTTAGATGATATGATAATGGAAATGCTAGTTCAAATCGCCAAGATCCAGAACCTTTCAACGTAGCCTATAGATAGGTGAATGTATTGTGAAGCCTCTTATTTTTTATTTTGTGACCAACAAAAAATTTACCAATTAGGAGAGCGGAACCAAGTACACTGTGGTTAAATAGAGGGCAGAATCGAGTACACTATGGTTAGCTGGAGAGAAAAACCTACTACACATTGATAATGTCTCCAGGAGAGCGAACCCAAGTACATTGTGGCTAACTGGAGAGCAGAATCGAGTAATGTCTGATGCTAATTCTGTCAACAATCTGATACTAATTCTAGGGATGTGGAGATTTATAACAGAGAGCTGAATAAGCAAAGAGTTATAGTAGTTGCTCCAAAAGCTCAAAAGGTGGTAAGTGGAGAGCTGGGGAGTGGTGCGAGGTGCTCTGAAGCTGGTAAGCAAGGAGCTGGGAAGTTCGCCAAATACCAGGTGTCGTAATAAGGAGACTCTGGCTTAGTTCGTGGTTAAATGGGTTCGTTTCCATAGACGACACCAACAATTAGTGGTTGTATCTTAACGCAGACATAATACATTCAATAAAATATAACTATTCTGCATTCAATCAAAGACTTTTTGCATATACGTCATTCATCAAACATCAAACCTTTCAAGATCTTAAAAGGCTTATCACACGCCATGCGCCATAAACTTTGAACTGCAATCACACCATTCAACGCAACACCTCCAGGCAGATGCGCCAGTCTTCATACTGATTCGATCTTCTACGCACCAGATAGCAAAAGAATGCTTCAACACAGCTATTTGACCCTTTCAACAGTAGAAATATGACATTTTGTCTTGACGAATGCATTCAACAACAATGCAAGAGATTTTGGAGGAATATGAAAGAGGTGCCAGATTGCAAAAAATGTAGAATAGTGGTAGGAAGGGGTTACAAGGGAAGGAAGGAAGCCAAAAATAATGGTTGGGACTTGTGCTCTGATACCATGTCAGGCCAGGAGGTAACTTCTCAAAGCAAATTGTGTTTTTGCATTAACATGAAACATGAATATAAACATGGAGAGGGAGACTATTGGGTTTCATCTCACAATTTTTATTCATCTTCTAATTCCATTTATTTTCCTATTAACATTATTTACATGGGTTTACCTAATCCCAAAGATTAGGTGTCAACAAATAGAGTGGCTCTTAATGAAATAAAAAAAAAAACTCGTCCTTTCCATCTTGATTTGTTTTGTCATAATTTAATCAATAAATTTATGTTCTTTGTTGATTGTTAGTATGAAGGTACTACCAGTGAGTTGCAAGGATTGGCACACTAATCCTACATCCATTTTTTTATCACCATCATCCTACTTGAGACCTCATACTGCTCTCAAATTATTCCATCAAGATCATCTTTTCATGGTCATTAGGGGACACTGGGAGCATGTACTTTTATGCAAGATGGGCCTTTGGGGGGTTCTAAGCTTGGAAAAAGGCCTGACATATCCTTCATACATTGTAATCTACCTTCTCCCACCTTCAGAACATCGTTTCTACCCTCAGGATGCTCTCGGATCCGATATTGTAGCAGAATAGGGCAATCATGTAGGATCTTATAGTAATCTTGTAGTAGTCCTATAACATCGTGTAGCACTATATAAACTTGACCATATTTACTTTAAGAGCTTGATATTTGTATCTTGGAAATGAATAATGACCTCTAAACTTTTAATCCGTGGTTGGGGAGGACCAAGGACCACTTTAAACTCGTCCTTCCTTCACTGCAAGTACAGAACAATGATTAGAATTAGTATACATATTTCCACATTTGAATCACAAACATTGTTATCTTATGCAATGTGCAAGGACTCTGTTACGAAAGCTAAATTATCTTGAAATCGATGATAATAAGTGAAACTATTCAATGCAAGTAGATTAGACCTAGTTTTTCAAGCTATGTTATTTGATTTTCTAGTCATAAGCTTTAGATCATGTTTCCTTTTTCAAGCAATTTTTCACATTCTACAAGTAGAGTAATAATTTACATTCTATGCATCTGCAAGTATACTAGCATATTTCATCTCTACAATTATTATAATCATTTACCTTCATTCAATTTTAGTTAGTCTTTAAATTTGATGAATGGCACTTTCATTTCTACAAATAGGATAATGTTTACCTTCTTGCAATTAAAGTAGACTCTTGTCTTTTCATGAAATTTCTTTTTGAAAGTAAGTAAAAGGAGTGGTCTATGTATTCCATTATCTGATTCATTGACTGAAGGTGGCATGAGTATAGCTTAACCTATTGTTTGTATATTATTGTCATATCTTAATTTTGTACGAACCCTCGGTTGATAATTAAAGTTGGTAGCCTTGGGAGTCTCAACAATCTTGTTGTGATACTGGGGCTCATTAGCAACTTCTAAGGGGTTACAATTAGAAGCATATGAAGACTTGGGATGAAAATATAGTATATATACAAAACCCTTATAACAGATAAGTCCACATTTTTGCTATTAAGTTCCCATTTGAAACTTGTTTTACATATTTGTCTCCTCCATCTTTGGATATTTCATATGGGTAGTAAGGAGGAGTTAGGGAGGATCTTACACAAGACACCTTGAGGGATTAAAAATGTGTAGGGAAGATTAGGCAGATCCATATATAGTTACAAGAGACACTGCAAAAGTCATAAGAAAAATATAGGCTAGGCATGATGAACACAAAACATAGAATTTGTTCAAGGTGGGAGATAGAGTATGGCTATAGTTGAATAAGGAGATGCTACAAGGTCCTGCTAAGAAAATCAAGGCATCACGATATGGTCCCTTCGAGGTACTAGAAAAGGTATGTGATAATTCATATTGACTCAATCTACCACCATACAGGTGCATTTAATTAATTGTGCATGTAGAGAATCTAAAACTCTATGAGACTTCCATGCTAGATCAAGAAGAGGAAAAGATCTTACCTTTTATGTACGATTTGGCACTAGATGCTTAGGAAGAGCTAACAAAAGATACAAGTTTATAGAATAGGTCCATAATGATGAGACATGAGCATCATGAACTTTGGAAAATTAGATTGAAAGGATAACTTTCAAGAAAAGCTAAACGCTACACCCGAGAGAAGGTGGAGGAAAAATTTCCTCACCTCATTCAGTAGAAACTTTTGGGGACCAAAAGCCTCCCAAAATAGGGAGGTGTGATCCAAGAGAAGGTGGAGGAAAAATTTTCTCACCTCATTCAGTAGAAACTTTTGGGGACCAAAAGCCTCCCAAAATAGGGAGGTGTGATCCATATTGGATCATTATAGCAATTTTCATCCCTTTCTATGATTTCAAAGTGGAAAAAGTGGATGAATCGTCTCATAGGGCCATTTTTACAGTTTTCATATTCTACACATAGAGACCTTTCCAGCGATCCATGAATCACCTCAATCAGAGTCCATATGCAAAAGTTATGCCACTTAGAAATTGATCTTCTTGTTTTCATCACCATAATTTGAGAGGATGTCATGTAAGCTCCCATTATTCATGGAAAAGGGGTTAGCCACGTGATTATGATGAAGAAGACTCTCAAAGAGTCCATATTTTAACTCTAGTTACAAGTTGAGGTAGTCAAACTTAACCACTAGTAGGCTATTATGTGGTGTTATAATCAGGCCACTAGGATGAAAATGGGTTCCATTACTTTTGAGTTTGTTTGTTCCATAGATAACAAAAAATATTTGAGAGGGACAAGACATAGAGCACATAGAGAGGATTTTTTAGTGTAGTAGTCGATGGGTTATAGGCCATAGTTCTTTATACTCACAACCATTTTCTATTCAAAGAAAGAGAGTAGAGTAGCCTCACCTTCCAGCCGAGTTTTTCTCTCGAAAGGGTTTCTTAGGTTATATCTTGTGTCAAATCATGGTTTGTGAATTTGTATTTCATTTTTCTCTATTTTCTACATAATTGTAATTTGCTTGCATACACAATTAACAATAATCTAAAAATCCATAAATCTAAAGAAAAATAAAACCATAATCATTTAGATTTTGGATTTTAAAATATAGTTTTATAAGGTTTGTTGTGACGAACGATCGAGTGGAATATTGACATAGTTTATAGATCACTTTCATGGTCCCATTTTCTAAAATTATACCCTTGTCTCCTATATACACACTATGGAGACTTAGACTTAGAATCAACAAATATTGTTGTATACATTGTATTCATTGTAAAAGGAGGTTTCCCCTTCGAAGAGGACTACAATTATTAGTTTCTTATCATTTTTAAGGCACAAGGTTCATAACAATGGTCAACCATGTTCATGTATAATTAACCATAGTTGATCATAGTCAACTATACTCTTTACAAGCTCATTCATAGTCAACACATGTTAACCATTGTCAAACATGGACAATAAGTTCAACCATAGTCAAACTAGTTGAACAATGGTCAAGCATGGTCACAATTATCATCCATGGTCAGGCATATTTAACCATGTTCACCAATGGTCAATTCTAATCTACCCTTGGTCAACCATAGTTAATCCTTGGTTACCTTGTCAACCATGTTCAACTGTCATCAACCATAACTTGACCATATTTAGCCATAGTCAACCATGATTTACTAATCCTTTGTATGCATGTCACGTGCGAACTAGCACAACCACATGAATAAAGTGGTTGATATACATTGATCGACATCATTTTCCTTTTTCTAAAACTAATAACAATCGGTGTATGAAAAGTGGAAAATGGTGGTGATGAGGTTATATTGAACCACTTTATTAATGTGGCATGCTAGTTTTTTATATAGGTCAAAATTTATTTAATATAATACTTAGTTTTTATGAAGTATGTCTTTTCAACATTTTTTTGCATCAAATTTTCAAATAGAATGTTATTTAACTATTTTCCTTTTTCAATTTGATTTTTGTAGGTCAAAGCAATCAATGTTAACTATAGCTATTGAGGTTTAAATTTTGTAGTCATTTCTTACTTTTCAGAAAAAAACAAAGAAAAAGAAAAAACAAGCTTTGCATATTATTTTGGTTTACTTAGATGTGATTGCTCGTCTAAAAAAAAATCCTTTCCAACCTATATTTGAATTTTCTAGGGAAGTGAGATACTTTAAGGGCCCGAACATATATATGGTCGTTGGAGGAGCTTGTTGGAGGTTCTAGGTTTTAACAAAGAGCGTGATAGAGGGTAACAAGTAACCATGGAGGCATAGGGAGGAGGGAGCTCCACTCCCTCCTACAGTAATGTGGTTTCAAACAGAGGAAGAGTAGGGAATAAGAACAAGCCCGCACAATCCTTGGAGGTCCAGGCAAAAAGCTTTGAAACTTAGAAGGCGGAAGGCGACAAAACCCATGCAGAATAAGGGACCCACGAGGAAGAATGACAGGAGGAGAGAGTAGAAGATAGAGGTCAGGGAACAGAGAATAGAACCAAGTTAGGGCCCTGTAAACCCAAGACCATAACTAAACCGCAGGTTATATTGAATGATACAGCTCTACAAGAGAACAGGGATCACATGGAAAACTATGCCATTATATGCAAGTTTATGGGAATCTGACCATCAGAGAAAGCGTTGTACACTTGGATAAAATACAACTGGAAACCAAAGGGAGAGTTAAATATACATCTTGGATCTAAGGGTTTTTTTACAGTGGTGTTCACAAATGGAGGATAGAGACATGATTTTTGAAGGAGGACCATACTTCTTTATAGTTGTTGGTCTCTATATGTGGCCATGGATGATGAACTTTGTGCCAGAACGAGAAACCTTCAAATCGGTACTAGTATGGATTAGACTCTACTCCTTACCTTTAGATTACTGGATGCCAGTCTTTAAAATCTATAGGTAATAAATTAGGTCATTTCTTAAATATTTTAGAGGCAACTCTACGATGAAAATATACCTCTTATGCTCGTATATGTATGGAGTTGGACCTATCAGGAGCCCTTCCAGATGAGGTCATTCTAGAAGTCTATGATGAGGAATGGGTTTAAATAGTTGACTATGAGCATATCCCGTTCAGATGTCACAAATTTCATGAGCATGGGCACCTATCTAGAGATTGTCCTCTTAATAAAAGGGAGGAATACCTAAACACCAGCAAAGGGAAAGATCAGACAGGTTTCACCTAAGTAGGACGAAAAGGAATAGGAGGGGGAAGGAATACACAAAAGAAACCTACTGAGAATGATAACAAAACAATAAGTTACAACATTTTTGAGATCTTAGGAGAAAAAGAAGTAGATGCGGGTGATTAAAAGAGTACAAAGAATTAGGCAACAAGGGGGAAAGGAAAAGAGACCAGCATGGAGTTCACACAGGAATAGAATGAACACATGATGGACACTTTGAGTACCATGGAAATAGAAAAATACCATGAAATGACTCAAAGTGAAAGTGGCACAGAGGACCAAGACTTACACGAGATCCTGGAAAGGGAGAACCTAGAGCTAGAAAAGTTTCTAGAACAAGGAGGAAACTTGGGAATAAACTCCATACCTCAGGAGGATGTTGACAAGGTACAACAGATATTTCTTAACAAGTCACATCAAACAGCTGCAGGAGTGAAAAGAGGACATGATAACTAGGAAAATAAAGGGAATTCCTCAATAGGATTAATTACAGGAAAATTAACAAAAAACCCAGGCAAGAGGAGGGGAAGAAAAAGACAGAAAGAACTACTATTGGAGTGTGGAAAACTCATGATTGACTTAGGAAGGATGAAATACCTTTCGAGTTACTCCTTCAAAACCCCACCTCAATGAAAATCACAACCTAGAGCATTAGAGGACTAGTGAGTAGAAGAAAATAGAGGAATCTAGGTAATAGGATTAGAGAGGAAAAACCTGACATAGTTTTCATACATGAAACAAAATGCTCAGTGGAGAAGATCAAAGAAAACCATAGAAAATGGTTAAATAGATATGAATACCTTGAGGTTAAGGCAAATAAATCTGCTGGGGGAATTCTCACTCTATGGGATCCACAGAAATTTGGTGTGATTGATGCGGAGGCGTCCAGACACCACCTTTCTTTGATTATCCAAACGATGGGTGACAGGCAATGTTACATGATCACCAATGTCTATGAGCCTCAACCAATGGAGGACAAAATTCGACTTCTCACAACACTGGAGGATATGGAGAAAGGATACCCATCTCTACCCTGGATTCTAGGAGGTGATTTTAACATGATAAAATCACTCTCGGAGAAGAAAGGAGGAACTAGAAAACTTGGTAGGGATTTAGTTGCTTTCCAGAAATTCCTCACCAATATGAAACTGGTAGATATGGAAACCAGCAATGGAATCTTCACTTGGAATAACAAAAGGGAGGGCTCTAACCAAGTATCCTCAAAATTAGACATATTTATCATCTTAGAGGAACTTCTTCTAATGGGAAGTAGCCTGACTGTGCACATCCTACCTTTTGGAGGTTCAAATCACTAGCGCATTCAATTGGAAGCTTCTCTATTTGGTAGACCGAGGAACATCCCCTTCAGGTTTGAGAATGCTTGGCTCACACATTCAGATTTCCTTACAAACATTGAAAAATGGTGGAAGGAAGAGCTACACTTTCAAGGAACAAAGATGTTCCTTCTACACTGCAAGCTCAAACACATTAAAAATAGACTCAAAGAGTGGAATAAAAAGGAATTTGGAAATATATTTAAAGATAAAGGAGAAGTGGAAAAGAAATTAAAGGAAATAAACCAAATTATTATCACAAAAGGCTATACAGATGAAAGGACAAAGATGGTAGAGTCACTTCAGCATGAATGGGAAAACAGATGTCTACAAGAGGAAATATTCTGGAGACAGAAATCCAGAGTACAATGGATTAAGGAAGGGGAGAGAAACACCAAATTCTTTCACGAATCCACCATAGCTCACAGAAACAATAACAGAATTGTGAAACTTACAGATCATAATGGAATAGAAAGAAACACTCATGAGGAGATGGAAGAGGTCATAGTCTAGTATTTTCAGAGAAATGTTGAGGAAACCACAATAGATAGATATCAGTTTACGAAACGATTTACTCAGTACATTCCTAAATTGGTATCTAGAGAAGACAATTACAATCTCAACAGACCAGTAACAGAGGAAGAGATTGAGGAAGTCATTACAGAGATGCACAACGGGAAAGCACTAGGCCCGGATGGCTTCAATGTGGAATTTTTCAAAACATGTTGGAAGATAGTAAAACATGATATTCTGGAGGTAGTGGAAGACTATCGAAGATTTAAAACAGTCTTGAACGTGCTCAATGAATCTTTCATAGCCATAATCCCCAAATAGGAAAAGGCCACCTCTCCAGGCAGATTTAGACCTATAGCATTATGCAATGTGGTGTACAAAATAATATCCAAAGTAATTGCCAACCGTCTCAAACCACTCCTCCCTACCCTAGTGTCAGAGGAGAAAACAGGCTATGTGGAAGGAAGACAAATTCTTAATAACATAATTCAAGCACATGAAGTGGTTCATTCACTCATTAACGATAAACAAGTAGGTATGATAATTCAGCTGGATATAGCAAAGTCCTATGATAAACTTAGCTGGTCGTACATAATAGCAGTACTAAAATCCTATGGCTTTGATTACAATTGGATTAAGTGGGTCATGGCGCTAGTTACCATAGTTAGCTATTCAATTCTTCTAAATGGCTTTCCCTCCAAAACCTTCAAGCCTACAAGAGGTCTCAGGCAAGGTGATCCTCTTTCTCCTTTCCTTTTCATTCTTATTATGGAAGGGTTAGGGAGAGCAATCAGAGCTACTAAGGAGGAAAGGAGAATTCAGGGTCTGAGACTCACTCAAGGTGGGGACATGGTGGCACATCAGCAATTTCTGGGTGATACTATGCTTCAAGGTACATCCACAATCAAGGAAGCCAAAACATTTAAGCATATTCTTAGTGAGTTTGCTATGGCAACAGGCACAGAGGTAAGTCTTACTAAATCAAAGATTTTCTTTTTCAATACGAACATTTCGATTCAGAGAACCTTTCTAGAATTTTGAGCTTTTAGAGAGAGTCATTGCCCTCGAAGTACCTGGGAGTTCCCCTCATTGACAAACTGTTACCCAAGGAAATCTGGGAGCCTGTTCTAAATAAGCTAAAATATAAGATTAGTAAATGGACAAATAAAGCCCTTAATCTAGCAAGGAGGCAGATTCTAACAATGGCAATCTTCCAAACCATCCCTATCTATATGCTATCAGCCATTCCGGCACCAACTAGTGTAATTACTAAAATTAGAAACATTCAGAGAGACTTTCTCTAGCGGAAAGATGAAGAAAAGAAGAAATGGGCCCTAGTGGCAAGGGACAGTGTATGCAAACCAAAATCCCATGGTGGTTTGGGTCTTCATGGCCTAGGAATTCTTAACAGAGTTCTAGGAGACAAATTCTAGTGGAGGTGGCTAAAGGAAATACAAGCCCCCTGGGAAAGGCTATGGAAGCAAAAGTATGCAAGGGATTGGCAAGAGAAGAACCTCACAAGAATGACAAGACAAGTAAAAGGTTCACCAATTTGGAATATGGCTTGGGAGAATAGGGCCCTAGTCCAAAATCATAGTTTATAGGAGATCAGAAATGGAAAGTTGGCCTGGTTCTAGGGGGATAATTGGCAGCAGGAGGAAAATCTCTGTAGTGAAGAATTAGTAGACATTCACACAGATACCATCAACAAAGGATTAAGGAGGGTAAGTGACTATTGGGATCAATCAAGGAACAATGGGAAATGGTGAATATGGAAACTTCCATATTACAGGGACATGGGCATGATGAATACTCGAGCTATAGCCCGTAATGGTCTTTTGGAAAAGAGGCTAATCTTAACCTCAACCTTAGATGATCAATTAAGACGGGGAAAGAACAAGGCAGGTCTCTTCACCCTTAAGGAGGCCAAAAGGATAGACATAGGACTTAAATTTCAAAACACTGATAAGACGTGGAAAGAACTCTAGGATAATCCACATTGGATGAAAGTCAAGTTGTTCAAGTGGTTGGTTCAACAGGGTAAGATTCTGACATGGGATAACTTAAGAAAAAGAGGCTTTGTTGGCCCCTCTAGATGTCATCTATGTGGACAATAGGAAGAAACCACTAATCATCTCATGAATAGATGCTCATTCAGTACAACAGTTTGGAACTGGGTTGGCGATGTATTTGAGCAGACAGACAGACATGTAAATGACATCATTGCTACATTGAAAAACTGGCGGAATTTTTTTTCGAATAATGAGATAATAAACTCTGCCTAGGCATTGACCCCAGGGTTCTTAATCTATAATGTTTGGAAAGAATGCAACAACAGGATTTTCAAGGATAAGGCGAGCCTAGTGAGTAGCATCCTAAAGCTAATCCTTAAGCAACTTAAAGAGACTGTTCATATCCTAGGAGATGTCACTACAGGAAAACTCATAGGACAAAGAGAGGCCAGAATCCTGGAGAAGTTAGAGCTTAAGGTTCATCTCCCTCAGTGTTCTATGCAGATCAACAAGAATACCTCAGTAGAAAAGGCTTTCTGGCAACCCCCTTCACAAGGTTTTTTAAAATTTAACATAGATGGAGCCTTAAAAGGAAATCTGGGAGAAGCAGGTTATGGGGGGGTCATGAGGGATGAGGAAGGAAACATATAGGTCATCTTCCACAATTATCTAGGAAAAGCAACCAACAATATGGCTGAGCTCATGGCGATGGAATTATGCTTGGAAATACTTCTCAAGTACAACATACATAATGTCATCATTGAGGCTGACTCGAAACTAGTCATTAATTCGGCGAAGAGGATAAACGTTGGCGCAACACCAGAGAAAATCTCACGACACTAGCAGCTTCTGCAAGTCTATAAAAGAATCCAATCACACCTAAGAGTGCTAAGAACTCTTAGGTTGGTGCATGTCCATAGAGAAGCCAACAAACTAGTGGACTGGCTTGCCAATGAGGGGGTTCGAAACAAGCATATCGACTTGTGCTACTGGTGGGGGGAGGTAACAGATGACAGGATGAAGGAGGAATGCTCATCTCGGGTCCTCAGCGATAGACAACAGTATCAGAACAAATCAAGAGATATAATTTTACTTAATGTCAACGAAGAATAAGTTTACAGATAGTTCATCAAAGGATATGCACTGTCAATTCTCTAAGGATGCTTCTGGAAGTAGGAACAAAGGCAGAAATCGAGACAAGAGATATCTGCTCAAAAGGAGAAGTGATGAGAGAATGTGCTACCAAGATGAATGCCAAAGAAAAACAACACCAAACATAAGGCATTCCATGCAGGAGGCCTCCCTTCCGGATATGTCTTCCTTGTGCATTGCATTGGAGGTCAAAGGAAAGGAAGACCAAGGTTAAAAACTGCTCGAGATTTACCACCTACATTAGGCGCCCTCTGTCCCGAGAGTGGTTTTCTCGGAGAACAAGCGATGCCATTTAGCAAGCGACACGTGGTGGTGGGGGAGCAGTGATTACCGCCTTCATCGCTGGGTAATTTGCGAGCGGATGTGCGGTCTGATTTGGATTGTGGTCGTGAGATCCGGAGGGGAAAATCAATGACCACCTTTTGGCATGCAAGTTTGTGGGTCCGAAAGGATAAAACTACTAATGGTCTACCACCTTCATCGGGCACCATCCAAACCAAAGACGGTTTTTATGAAAAGCCAGCAGTTCCATTTAGGAAGCAACACGTGGCAGAGGATGGAAAAAGCAAACCGCCTTCATTGCGCAGTATCAAGTGGGCTTTTCAACTGTGCGATATGGACACCAGCCATTGGATCAGTAGGAAAAGATCAACGGTGAGCGTTGATTGAGCAACTTAAGGGAGTTTCTGTGGGCTTCACCTCCGCGCATGTTGATTTTTGACCACCGGATAGTAAGGAGACAGATCAATGGTGGGTTTGGGGAGTGGACTTTGGATCCACTTGCCCGCTTTCGGTTACAGCGACGTCTAGGCATTACTTTTGTTTGACTATTGGAGGGTTTATGGGTACTTTGGGTAACTTCCCTCTCCCTTTGTGGGAGTTTGCGCCTCTGTGTGTCTGTTGTAACCTGTGTAAATCATTTTTTTACCTAAGATAATAGAATGACCATCTCTTACTTTAGCAAAAAAAGAGATACTCTAAGGGACCACATGGTAAAGAAGGGTATTTCATTTATTAAGTTGTGCAAGTAAGGGAAAGAGAAGTGGATTGAAATTATTATAGGAGTTAGATTACTATCAAAATTTATTAGGTATTGGGCTATTAAATGAGCCATAGAAGCCATTCTTTTTTTACATTCATAATCCTAACTCAAAGTAACTTGCTAATAAAAAACATAAATAATAGAATTTATAGTTGAATAGAACCTTCAATGCCTATCAAAATAAGTGTTGTTATCAATATTCTCACTTACATATTTACTTTTATATTTAATGCTATGTTTAATTTAAATTTCTAAATTAAATACTTACTTGTAATTATATATATTATATATACTTAAATAGTATGCATTCATAAATTTAAATCATTGAATAGTGGTTGAAGCCATATATATAAATGGAGTCATATTTAAAAAATATATATTAAATAAATTAAAAAACAAAAACATTAATAAATTAACGTAAATAATTGGAAATAAGAAAAGACATATTTATCTAATCCGCTCCATGTTTATTCATTGATTTATAAAATTAAAACCGACATGTATTCGTGGACCACAAAGGATAACATTACTAATTTATAA
>APFE031113172.1:52633-82357 GCA_000404065.3 Pinus taeda
ACCTCTCCAGACAGACTCAGACCTATAGCATTAAGCAATGTGGTGTACAAAATAATATCCAAAGTAATTGCCAACTGTCTCGAACCACTCCTCCCTACCCTAGTGTCAGAGGAGAAAACGGGCTATGTGGAAGGAAGACAAATTCTTAATAACATAATTCAAGCGCATGAAGTGGTTCATTCACTCATTAACGATAAACATGCAGGTATGATAATTTAGCTGGATATAGCAAAGGCCTATGATAAAATTAGTTGGTCGTACATAATAGCAGTACTAAAAGCCTATGGCTTTGATTACAATTGGATTAAGTGGGTCATGGCACTAGTTACCATAGTTAGCTGTTCAATTCTTATAAATGGCTTTCCCTCCAAAAACTTCAAGCCTACAAGAGGTCTCAGGCAAGGTGATCCTGTTTCTCCTTTCCTTTTCATTCTTATGATGGAAGGGTTAGGGAGAGTAATCAGAGCTACTAAGGAGGAAAGGAGAATTCAGGGTCTGATACTCACTCAAGGTGGGGACACAGTTGCACATCAGTAATTTCTGGATGATAATATGCTTCAAGGCACACCCACAGTCAAGGAAGCCAAAACATTTAAGCATATTCTTAGTGAGTTTGCTATGGCAACAGGCACAGAGGTAAGTCTTACTAAATCAAAGATTTTCTTTTTCAATACGAACATTTCGATTCAGAGAACCTTTCTAGAATTTTGGGCTTTTAGAGAGAGTCATTGCCCTCGAAGTACCTGGGAGTTCCCCTCATTGACAAACTGTTACACAAGGAAATCTGGGAGCCTGTTCTAAATAAGCTAAAAGATAAGATTAGTAAATGGACAAATAGAGCCCTTAATCTAGCAAGGAGGTAGATTCTAACTAGGTCAATCCTCCAACCCATCCCTATCGATATGCTATCAGTCATTCCAGCACCAACTAGTGTAATTACTAAAATAAGAAACATTCAGAGAGACTTTCTCTAGGGGAAAGGTGAAGAAAAGAAGAAATGGGCCCTAGTGGCATGGGACAGGGTATGCAAACCAAAATCCTATGGTGGTTTGGGTCTTCATGACATAGGAATTCTTAACAGAGTTCTAGGAGACAAATTCTAGTGGAGATGGCTAAAGGAAATACAAGCCCCCTGGGCAAGACTATGGAAGCAAAAGTATGCAAGGGATTGGTAAGAGAAGAACCTCATAAGAATGAGAGGACAAGTAAAAGGTTCACCAATTTGGAATAGGGCTTGGGAGAATAGGGCCCTAGTCCAAAATCATAGTTTCTAGGAGATCAGAAATGGAAATTTGGTCTGGTTCTGGGAGGATAATTCGCTGCGGGAGGACAATCGCTGTAGTGAAGAATTAGTAGACATGCACACAGATACCATCAACAAAGGATTAAGGAGGGTAAGTGACTATTGGGATTAATCAAGGAACAATGGGAAATGGCGAATATGGAAACTTCCAGATTACAGGGACATGGGCATGATGAATACTCATGCTATAGCCCTTAATGGTCTTTTGGAAAAGGGGCTAATCTTAACCTCAACCTTAGGCGATCAGTTAAGACGGGGAAAGAACAAGGCAATTCTCTTCACCCTTAAGGAGGCCAAAAGGATAGGCATAGGACTTAAATTTCAAAACACTGATAAGACGTGGAAAGAAGTCTAGGAAAATCCACATTGGATGAAAGTCAAGTTGTTCAAGTGGCTGGTTCAACAGGGTAAGATTCTGACATGGGATAACTTAAGAAAAAGAGGCTTTGTTGGCCCCTCTAGATGTCATCTATGTGGACAATAGGAAGAAACCACTAATCATCTCATGAATAGATGCTCATTCACTACAATAGTTTGGAACTGGGTTGGCGATGTCTTTGAGCAGACAGACAGACATGTAAATGACATCATTGCTACATTGAAAAACTGGCGGAATTTTTTTTCGGATAATGAGATAATAAACTCTGCCTAGGCATTGACCCCAGGGTTCTTAATCTGTAATGTTTGGAAAGAACGCAACAACAGGATTTTCAAGGATAAGGTAAGCCTAGTGAGCAGCATCCTAAAGCTAAATCTTAAGCAACTTAAAGAGACTAGTCATATCCTAGGAGATGTCACTACAAGAAAACTCATAGGACAAAGAGAGGCCAGAATCCTGGAGAAGTTAGAGCTTAAGTTTCATCTCCCTTAGTGTTCTATGCAGATCAACAAGAATACCTCAGTAGAAAAGGCTTTCTGGCAACCCCTTCACAAGGTTTTTTAAAATTTAACATAGATGGAGCCTCAAAAGGAAATCCGAGAGAAGCAGGTTATGGGGGGCTCATGAGAGATGAGGAAGGAAACATACAAGTCATCTTCCACAATTATCTAGGAAAAGAAAGCAACAATATGGCTGAGCTCATGGCGATGGAACTATGCTTGGAAATACTGCTCAAGTACAACATACATAATGTCATCATTGAGGCTAACTCGGAACTAGTCATTAATTCAGTGAAGAGGATAAACGTTGGCGCAACACCAAAGAAAATCACAGGACACTAGCTGCTTCTGCAAGTCTACAAAAGAATCCAATCACACCTAAGAGTGCTAAGAACTCTTAGGTTGGTGCATGTCCATAGAGAAGCCAACAAATTAGTGGACTGGCTTGCCAATGAGGGGGTTCGAAACAAGCATATCGACTTGTGCTACTAGTGGGGGGAGGTAACAGATGACAGGATGAAAGAGGAATGCTCATCTCGGGTCCTCAGTGATAGACAGCAGTATCAGAACAAATCAAGAGATAGAATTTTACTTAATGTCAACGAAGAATAAGTTTACAGATAGTTCATCAAAGGATATGCACTGTCAATTCTCTAAGGATGCTTCTGGAAGCAGGAACAAAGGTAGAAATCGAGACAGGAGATATCTGCTCAAAAGGAGAAGTGATGAGCGAATGTGCTACCAAGACGAATGCCAAAGAAAAACAACACCAAACAAAAAACATTTCATGCAGGAGGCCTCCCTTCCAGATATGTCTTCCTTGTGCATTGCATTGGACGTCAAAGGAAGGGAAGACCGAGGTTAAAAACTGCTCGAGATTTACCACCTGTATCAAGCACCCTCTGTCCCGAGAGTGGTTTTCTCGGAGGACAAGCGATGTCATTTAGCAAGCGACACGTGGTGGTGGGGGAGCAGTGATTACCGCCTTCATCGCTGAGTAATCCGCGAGCAGATGTGCGGTCTGATTTGGATTGTGGCCGTCAGATCCGGAGGGGAAAATCAATGACCACCTTTTGGCATGCTAGTTGGTGGGCCCGAAAGGATAAAACTACTAATGGTTTACCACCTTCATCGGGCGCCATCCAAACCAAAGACTGTTTTTATGAAAAGCTAGCGGTTCCATTTAGGAAGCAACACGTGGCAGAGGATGGAAAAAGCAAACCGCCTTCATTGCGTGGTATCAAGTGGGCTTTTCAGCTGCGCGATATGGACACCAGCCGTTGGATCAGTAGAAAAAGATCAACGGTGAGCGTTGATCGAGCAGCTTAAGGGAGTTTCTATGGGCTTCACCTCCGCGCATGTTGATTTTTGACCGCCGAATAGTAAGGAGACAGATCAATGGCGGGTTTGGGGAGCGGACTTTGGATCCACTTGCTTGCTTTCAGTTACAGTGCCGTCTAGGCATTACTTTTGTTTGACTATTGGAGGGTTTATCGGTACTTTGAGTAACTTCCCTCTCCCTTTGTGGGAGTTTGCACCTCTGTGCGTCTGTTGTAACCTGTGTAAATAATTTTTTTACCTAAGATAATAGAAGGACCATCTCTTGCTTTAGCCAAAAAAGAGATACTCTAAGGGACCACATGGTAAAGAAGGGTATTTCATTTATTAAGTTGTGCAAATTGAGGGAAAGAGAAGTAGATTAAAATTATTATAGGAGTTAGATTACTATTAAAATTTATTAGGTATTGGGCTATTAAATGAGCCATAGAAGCCATTCTTTTTTTACATTCATAATCCTAACTCAAAGTGACTTGCTAATAAAAAACATAAATAATAGAATTTATGATTGAGTAAAACTTTCAATGCCTATCAAAATAAGTGTTGTTATCAATATTCTCACTTACATATTTACCTTTATACTTAATGCAATGTTTACTTTAAATTTCTAAATTAAATACTTACCTGTAATTATATATACGTAAATAGTATGCATTCATAAATTTAAATCATTGAATAGTGGTTGAAGCCATATATATAAATGGAGTCATATTTAAAAAATATATATTAAATAAATTAAAAAACAAAAACATTAATAAATTAACGTAAATAATTGGAAATAAGAAAAGACATATTTATCTAATCCGCTCCATGTTTATTCATTGATTTATAAAATTAAAACCGACATGTATTCGTGGACCACAAAGGATAACATTACTAATTTATAAAATTAAAACCGACATGTATTCGTGGACGACAAAGGATAACATTACTAAGTTATAAAATTAAGACCGACATGTATTCGTGGACGATATATATATTTTTAATTAATTTAATAACTTCTTGATTCCAAGGAAATTGAGGCTTATATAAAAGACCTTCGAGTGGTATACAAAGTCTTGCAACTATCGAATCTCGGACACCCCTCGACGAGCTTCTCACAGTGGGCAACATCATTTACGAATCTAATCGGTCGCACTCATCCTGTGAATTTATTAGGATAACAATTCTTTTGGAGATTTCTTTCGTCTGGAGTTTTTCGTGGGTTTGGGTTACGTAGGATTGGGAACTTATACGTTCTGTAAGGTTATTACAGTGGTCTCAAATATGGACGCCTTTGCAATTCTTATCCTTACAGCTTTATGGTCACTGGCACTAATTACCTTCTGTCAGATTCTCTCAGCACTTTGGTCGTTGATTTTCATCATCCGCAAGAATAAGAATATTCCTCATGCCACTTTTATCCTCAGCTGTTGTCTCGTTACCTGGAATCTGGCAGTCTCTGCGATGCTCGCGAAGGGCTGGGGATGGAAGATGTATTGGCCCATTTTTGCCTCCACCTGTGGTGTGACATTTTGTATAATATATGCCATATTTCACTATAACCCTCCTCCGCCTGTCCGTCAAACCAAATTAGGGTTGTTCGATCATCTGAATTCCCATCAACTCATCAATTTTGTCAAAGGGTTGTTCAATTATGTCCATCCTCGTTGCAGGCGCCCTGAAAATGCCAATGTGGCTCCGTCTCACTTGAAGGACCTCAGTCCCGCAGCCGTCGAAAGGCCGGTAAGCATGAAACAACGTTGCTTCAGATATATTATCTTTGAATTTAGTGGATCTGTTTTGTTATGCCTGTTTAGATAAAGCCCTCCACCAGGAATATTACGTTATGGGCTAAATTATGTGTGGTTTTGTTATGTTTATTCAGAAAAAATTATGGTGGTCAGCAATCTGGTTGGACTACATTGCTTATACGATTATTAACGCAAGCATGTGTCTGCTGCTCTGGACTGTGACAATCTTTGACATGGTCACTATGAACTCGGGATCGGGGAAGGTTTGGTCGAGTTTTGTCAAGACGTGTGGTTTGATGGAACCTATGATATTTATGATATATGTGGATATACTCATGGACAACTCTCCTCAACCCATCTCCCACACCCGTAGCCGTCCCGTCAAAGGGCTTTTTGATCCTCTTAATCCCTCTCTGGGGAAAGGGCTGTTCAATCATGTCACTATCAGTCGAAGGCGCGCTGAAAGTGCTGAAAATGCCTCTGTAGCTTCCTATCAGCCAACGGACCTGGGTTCTGCAGTCATCGAAAGTCCGGTAAGCATCAAACTACGTAAAGTAAATGTCTGCGCAACAAAACTGATCTGGAGGAAGAGGTTTATGCGGTAGAAAACAATGAGCAAAGTAAATGTCAGCGCAACGAAGCTGATCTGGATGATGGTTGGGAAATCATAGAGGAAGCTGAAACTAATGAAAGCAGCATAGAATTACGTACAATAGTGATCTAATTGTGGTCACTATTGTGGTTTAATTATGTTTATAGTATTTTGCTTTTTCATTTATTTTAATAATAAATTGAAAAATGATAGGTTTTCATAGAATATTATAGGATATTTATTTATTTTTAATTAAATTGATTAATTAAAAGAATGCAATATGAATATCGAGTAAAGTATTAAACTTCTAGTAAGATAATGTATTTTTATGATTTATTAGTTATGGGAAGATGAGATCTTAAATTCAATATGAAAGAGATGTTGTAATGTTATATTATGTAATGTAAATATTTTGATTTGATCATATTAAATTAGTCTAAACTATGGTAGACCCACTGCTGAAATAATATTTAAACTATGGTTGTTCATTTGATCGCAACCTTACCATAAAGAGAGCATTGAATGGTGGATATTTTTTTGTTGTGGCACAATATTCGAGGTAGAGATTCTCATAAGGGATCATGAGGCGAGGGTGGCAAAACCATATGATGTTTATAGTCATTCTTCATGATTTTTTTAGATGAATCCACTAGTTCAAATATAATATTGATATAAGCAACAAGTTGGAGAGCTCAAGGAAGAAATTCACATTTGTCATTAATCCTTGGCATGAATATTGTGGTGAAGATGCACTTTTCAAAAGTTGGTAGTGTTTACAACCAAAACTCGCAGAATAACCAGATGAATCTACTAGTGTAGTTTGATGCGTTTTGAGCATCTAGAGCATTGTGGCATGGAAACTAATGTAAGTCTTATGTGTTATTGATTTCTATATAATCAAGCATATATAGAAATAGAAAGAGCATCTATTTCTATATATGCTTGATTATGAGTAGTAGATTCAAAGGATATATATTTCTCCTTATGTGAGAGAGTAATGCCCCTTTGAATGGAGAATAATCATGCCACTTTATGCGAGAGCCAAGCCCCTTTAACTTCGAGAAAGGAGGAAATGTTTGTGCCAGTTGTTTGTGACAATTCATTGCTTTGTATTGTCAAAGGATAGCATCTCCTTGTAGGATATACATTACCACATGAGTGAGATTTAATCCCTTGTATTGACAAAGAATAACCTCATTGAAGAGTAGCTAATGAAGTGGCTATGCAATTGAGTAGATCCTGTAAATGTAGAACGCACATTGTAAGTGAACTTTGTTATCAAGTTCTATTGTCTTTGTTCATATTCTCATTTATTCATGTGTATTGCACTTATGGTTATTTCATGCTCTTTATGTAATCTGTTTTAAAGTCATCAAAATAAAAATATTGAATTACCATGATTGGATTGAGTGTTGGACATACGTGGCTTTGTTGATGCAGAATGGCATAGAGATCTGGATTAAAGAAGATCTTCAAGTGGGTATGTGTTTAACCTATTTGGAGAAATCAATTGGAAGAGCAAGAGATAGTGTGTAGTGACACTTTCAACTACAAAGGATCAATACATGGTAGCCACTCATGCAAGAAAGGAAGTAGTTTGATTACAAAGATTCTTTTCATGTGTGGGGTTGGTACAACAAGATATAAAGATAGATTGTAACATTCAAAGTGTATTTTTCTTAGTAAAGAACCATGTTTCTCTTTCTAAGACAACACATAGATGTTTAGCATCACTTTGTGATAAATATGGCTGAAGACATAGAGGTGTTGTTAGTAAAGGTGGACACTTTGAATAATTTTGCAGATGCATTGACATTGTTTGTGAGCACTAAGAATTTTTCTTGGTGTAGAGAAATAATGGGAATTGTGGCCCTAGATAGGTAATTGTGTACTCCTGTGGTCCCCTAAGTTCAAAGAAAAAAATAAGTAATAGAATGCTTAGTATGCGTTATATTCTTTGCACAACTAGCCCCGCACACTACATTGAGTTGGGCATAATAGGGGTTTACATGGGGGTTGTAGGGGGAAAAAGTACCAAAAGTTTATTCCTTTGTGTTGTGATTAGGATTTATGAGATCCAAATAAAATCATTATGTGTATTACAAACAACATGGTGATCCTTTCCTTAATATCAATATATGTGCAGATGATATCTTATTCTGTGGTAATATTGAGGATGTGATTTGTGATTAGAAGTCTCACCTTTCATTGTAATTTAATATGAAGGACTAGGGTTTGAAAAATATATCTTAAAAATGAATATCAATAGTTATTTAAGAAGGAAAAAGAAATTGGTCAAGCCAAAGTAATTATGGAAACTTTGTGCTACTACATTTTCATAGGGAAAATTGGAAACCATTGAACATTTCAATATCTATGGGAACAAGAAATACCCCTCCTAACCCTTGGAAGAATTTAATTTTTTTTTAAGGAAAAATATATATTTTAAATATGGAAGCCCACATGTGAACAAAAGGATAGGTCGGCCCTTAAGAGAAATTGGAAACCCTTGGAAGCCTATAAATACAAGTCAAGTGACCCTTGGAAGCCTACAAATACAAGTTTGAAGTGGTTAACAAAAATTGGTTCATATAGCTCTGAAATTGCAGGGTATGAGCTCACGTGTGTGGTTTAGGGTTTTTGGTTTGTACATATAAGAAAGATCATGATATGGACATTTAAGAAGGTCCTTTTCTGTTAGAATTTGAAAAGGGCATTATTGATGATCCCATGGATCCTATGGACCTCTTGGACCCTCATCCAAGTGATCCTCCTACCAAGTAAAAACCATTATGGCTTTGTAATATTTTTAGAGGATGTTGAGAGATGCATTCCTTCCAAGAGGACCTTTAGAGAAAGTAAGAAGCCATTTAGGCACCAAGGGTACATTGTAATTATGAGCACTATGATCTAGGCTAAGCCTTATACCTTAGAAGATGTAGTGAAATAACTCATTCAGATGTAGGTAAAATCATTGAATTGTCACCTCGTGATGTTGTAATGACGGACCTAGGAGATCCTAGACAAATTTTAGGTACTGGCATTATTGATGATTCTACAAGGTTGTATCATCGACTCTTCCTTTGATATTCATTGCTCATAATGATGATGTGATCAAACTTTGCCATGAACGATTTGGTCTCTTAAATTACATTGGAAATCACACTCCTACTAAGGTTTTAAAGAATATAACTCTAGAAGAAGCATGGAGCTCAATTAAACCAGATGTAAGTCACTTTTGTGTTTTTGGAAGTGAAGCATGGTCCTATATTCCAGATGAGAAACACAAATATTTAGAAGCTAAGAGTGAAAAATATATTTTTGTTGGATATTTTGAAGATGTCAAAGGATATAGACTTATTCCACTTATGTCCAAAATTTTTATCATTAGAATAGATGTAAAGTTTGCCAAAAATATATCGGCCTACGAGCCTAGTTCGATAGATGTGCCAACTCTCTCTATCCCTTGTACTTCTGAAAACATTTTTTCTTCAAACGATGACAGTGAGGCTGACAATACTCCCCCACCTTCTTAGGATCCTCCCTCAACTCCTCAGCTTCCAAAATGGGTTCGTGCTACTAGGGATGTAGCAGGTGCTCTTACAGGTGATCTTACACATCAACGATGTATATATTATGAGTTAGATAGAGCCTCTTCTTTAGTATCTCAAGCTTTAGCAAATTATGATCTTGACACCTTTTCAGAAGCTTCAGGCCATCTAGATTGGGATGTAGCTATGAATGAAGAATATCGTTCAATATTGGAAAATTATAGATGGGATATTTTATTAATAAATTACCTGAAGTGGCTGCATTGGCTGACACTGTGGAATGTTTCCCTCTTTGATGATTTTAATCACGTCAAGAATATTTTGTATTGATCTGTGATCTATTTGTGAGCGGTGTCCTTTGGTGTTCTATCTAAGGAACTTACCCTATAAATTCCTATAGTCTTAGCTGTCGGGTCGACTAGTTGTCTCATTGAGAGATGGTTATGTGGCCCAAAACATTATAGAATTAAAAGCCTGATTAAAAGGATCAGGCCCACCAAATACCTCAAAAGCATATTGCATGAGGTAGAACCACTAAAACATATCACATCCAAGATGCATTCCCAAATATCACAATGGAGGGCACCTTACCTTTAGATTTTTCCCTTAACATTTATGATCACCAATCTACAGGGTGACATCATCACTGCCACGTGTCATTCTGTGAGTGGTGACATGTGGCACCGAAAAATGGCCCCATTTCACCCCTCAAAATGTTGAAACTTGGTTACATGTGTCATTTGCCACGTCATTATCCATACTACAACTACAATATCTACTTTGAGGACCAATCAGAAGCCACTAAATGGCCCCTTGGAGGAGTGAGAAAAAGGCCTACTCAACCCTATTTTTGCAGCCATTTCCTTTGTTACTCAATTTCAGTCCTCTACGACGATTTTGCACTAAATCACAATATCGTAATTCGACAAGGTTATTGGGGGAGTATCCCCTCTATTATTGCGATTGCTGATAATGGGGGACTGCAGGATGTGGGATACCACCATGTGGAGGTGGGAGAAAGGGGTGGCCCAACCTTTGTTTTGTAATGAATTTTCTTTGTGTTTAATTTTCGACCTCCCTTGATGATGCTACACTACATCGCATAATTAGCCCACGTAAGGGTTTTAGAGTGGTAGCCGTTGGATCTCTCGGTATGCCGATATGCGGGATTGTGATATGCAAGCCCTATTGTCACTGTGGGACTGCAGGTTCATTGAGATGCAAGATTGCAGGGTCACCGAGAGGCGGGATTGTGCGGTCGTCGAGATGTCAAATACCACCACGTGGAGGAGAGAGAAAGGGGCGCCACCCTCTCTTGTTTGTTCTGTATTTCCCTTGTTAATCTTTTCAACCTTCCCTCGACAATTTCACATTATATCACAAGATTGGTCCCCACAAGTTTTGGAGTTTGTTTTTACCATTACAATACCGATTTGTGGGATGTGGTATTGTAGGATTCCCTCATACTTAGCCATTTTCTTGATTTTATGGGCTTTCCATAGGTAATCTTCAATAGGATCTAGCGTCTAATCCAAGAGTCCTTTTTTTGATTTATATATACCATTGGAAAGTTCCTTCTGAGCACTAGGCACTGGAGAGGGTGTGATTAAGTTTTGAGATCTTCTATGGCCTATGATAGTGGCTCCAAACTTCAGTACTCTTCGGAAACCTTGACCTATTGAAACCCATAATGTAGTGAGTGATAACATTAGCTCAAAATTGGGATAGTGCCTTGCTGTCAAGATGATGAGGACTTTCATACCATTAGATTTTCCTTCCATTCAGTGCAAAGTCATTTCTAAACACTGGAAAATTAACTAAATGACTGCAAACTAACAAATGATTGTAATATTCACTAACTGACTGGCTTACATACCAGAGAACATTTAAGAAAAATAAAAACTTTAGATAACACATCACTAAAGACTTAGGGCCTTCTCCTTGGGCTTCAAACTTGAATGACAATTGTCCATACCTACTGAAAATATAATTACTAGGTGATCCCTTCTCTCCAATGTAGTGAGTTATGCAACTAGCTACTTAACTAAGTTCTACACATATATCTTATGAGCATGCAAAACAACAAAGGGAGTGGCAACTCAAGGTTCCACTGATTCTAAAAAACAACCTTCAAATGATATAATATCCACATTGGGGCACTAGATCTCATTCCAATGTTCTATAGAAATTCAACAATTAAAACTATCACGTGCCTCACAAAATCTTCGGACAAAAACTTTAATAGGTGTTCCCAACTTGGTAATTGATGCTCAGCTCTTTTGGTCTCCTCAATCAACCTTATAATCAATTTAGTAAGCTCCTTACGCTCTTTTAAAAACTGTCTGATATACTTAATAATCAACTCGGAGCCTCCAAGAAAAGTCGGGCATTCGACATTCACATTCCTTGTTGTATGTAGCCCAAGGATCACTGCTTCATGTTCTGCCACATAGTTGGTTGCCTCAAGCTCTAGCTTGGATGATCTGTCAAAGTATAATTTACACACTTGATTATTATATATATGGTGGTGGTCTAACTACCTTGTTAGGTGTATTGATGCTTTCTCTAAGATGACCTCATCTTCTTCTAGTAACAGAGAGGAGAGGTCACATTCTTTTCCATGAGTTCGGGAGTTTTTTGAGCCTTTAGCTAGGGTCACAGTTTTCACAAACCTAGATTCTTTGTATAGACTCCTTTGCTCGCCTCCAAAAGTGGGAATTGTTTCATATGTCAAATCTAGCTTGATAGAGTCCTCATATTGGAACCCCAAGATCTAGTTAAGAGCATTCAAAAATGAGGATGTATATCATCTACCACTATATCCATTACCACACCCTTCAGTGGGATCTGAGCTAGGTTTTCCACTAGATATTTTATCATTCCTAAGAACTTGACTCTCTTGGAGTGAAAGGAGTATAAGTCCTTGTATGGTCTGGTAATCTCTAAATCCAATTTTTTCATTACTGATAATGGCATGAGGTTGTGTGAGGCCCTAAAATCCAAAATGCAATTATGAAACAAAAGTTCATGGATCACCAAAGTCACATAGAAACTCATAGTAAAAGGGTCCGATTCTTCCACATGTGGCCCGAAAACGACCACGAGCCTCTCCTCTTTGAGGTTCAAAATATAATTGGATGATGTTGAGGTGGCTAGATGCATGAATTGAGAGACTTGAGCTTTGTAATGACGCTGCTTTAGAAGCTTAGCTAAAGGAACAAGAATTTTTACATTTTCAATATCCTTCTAGAGATTGAATGTGGGTTAGGTTTTTTCTGTACCTCATAGCTCTGTTCTTTCTCCTTCCCACTCGCAGTTGTCAGTAGAACAAGTGCCTTCTTTTTTGTGTGCCCCTTAGGACCATTTCTTTCCTTATCTATAGAGACTCTTGTCTTGGGTAGGTCAGGATCGAGCTTACCTTTCCCTTTGTCTGGTGCTGGATGTACCACTTGAGGAGCAACTTCCCCTGGTTATTTTGGTTCTCTCGTCCTCTTCTTTGAAGATCTTACATTATAGTTATGTTGCAGTTGTGCTTGCATGAACTCTGTAAACTGTTTGCAATAATAATCCACATCTTCCTCATCTGATGCTGCTTCTTTATCATGAGTAGCCTTCTAGTGAGCTATATTCTCATGATCTTCTTTAGCGAAATGAGAATATATATTTCTTTACATCTCCTGTGTATCTGATGATTGTTCATTGGGATGATCTTCCAAGTATAAGGGGTGAGGGATCTTATCAATATGTCCCTTTCTTTCCCTTCAAAGTAGTTGGAGTGGGGTTATTCTATATTACGGGTTATAGCGCTGGTTGTTGACTTGAGCATTTAGTCTCAAGAGGTTATTCTTCTCAATTTCAAGCATTCTAACAATTTTTTATAAGATCTTAATGATTTTGTCCAGATCATTCCACTTTGGGTCTAATGATTCTCTATATTGATAAGAGGAGGATGACCCCTCTTTCCATATTTTGGGTTTAGTAGGTTCTTTCTTCACCCTTTACTTCCCTACCAACACCATATTTTCTTCTACTTCAAGAGCATCGATCTGAAGTTGGTCGATAGTGAGAGACTTCCTTTTTCTCAGGGTAAAACCAACATCAGTCTCAAAGATTTCCAATAAAGCCACACAAACTACAGCTGGAGCAAGCCTTATGTGAGCTCACAAGTTATTGTACTTCTTATTGAATCTTTTGATAAATTCTAAGACATCCTCCTTCAGTGTTTTCCTTATGGCATTAAACTTAGTGAGGAGGTACTCTTGATTCCTCTTTTCTCCCCATTTTTGGGTGAAAGAATTCTGTAGCTCCTGCCGAGTAGTGATGGAGGCATTTGGTAGGCCTTTGAACCACTTTCTCACTTCTCCATTAAGGTTGTGTTAAAAAAGTCTTATGACCACATATAGTTATTCCACATTTAGGTTCTCATCAAAGGCACGAAATATTTCTATGTTTCTCTAAGCTGGGTTGTCATCTTACCCATTGAATCTAGGCATAATATTAAGGTAATATTAGGGCATGACACTTAAGGGTTGAGGTAGATCAATACTTTAGAAACTTTTATCAAACGATAAATACTATGATCCCTAGAAGGGCCACTTTAATTTTTCTCTCACAATAAAGTAATGTGTAACTCACTATAAGAAATCTCAGGGTATTGAGTGCTATCTTTTTATTTATTTTTTATTGGGTTTGAATTTTATTATTGTGTACTCCATTGCTTAATGTTCATTTGTTTATGGGACAAGAGATCCACTTTGATACACTGATTTAATTGCCAAAATGATAAATTATTATATATATATATATATTATATATATATATATATATATATATATATATATATATATATATATTATATATATATATATTATATATATATATATAATATATTATATATATATATAGATATATAAGTTTTATCTTATTCTACTTTTTTAATTCCCTTTTCTTGATAAGTGAAAAGATATGTTCTTAATAATTAAACCTAGTCAATAAGATAACACCATACATATTTATACCATTTATAGTGAGTAAATGATCATTACTAATAATATAAAGAAACATTACAAGTACCACAAAAAGGAACTTTATCAAATGGAGATGATATTATGAGGTTGTGCAATGTGATCACAGTGACAATGAGTCTACTCACCATGGCTATGAGAATGACAATAGCCTAAGAGAACTTGATTCAATGTTTGAAACTTACCTTGTATTTTCACTAGTATTTGTGACATTTTTGCGCTTTGAATGGGAATAAATAGTGCTACCAACAAAAAGTAGAGTTGGTATCATCATTAAAAATTATGCTGATATTAAAGAGTAGATTGATTTTGATTTTGAGCCATTTTTATATTGAGAGTTTAATAAGTTTGTAGAATTTTAATTTTATTTCAATTATTAATTATTATAAAGATGGTAGGGGTTTTTATTATAAAGAAAGGAAAATGACTCTACTATTGCATTTGCAGGTGCTCTGGGGAATCAGGCAAGGCAAGGCAAGTGATAATGAATAAATACCAAGAGTGCACATATTTCTATTTCAGTTATGCACTATATTTATTTTATTTTATTTCAATAAGTAGCTCTCCTAGAAATGGTTGAGAAATGGTATAAAAATTGCCTTACAAGAATTTCTTATTTTATTCTTAACATGAAGAAGGATGAGTGGTTTGGTATGCCTCCAAGAAACGATTAACTGTCGAGAAGAAAGGAAACTTCAGTATTATATGAAGTCGATCATAATAGTTCATTGCCTAAATTAGATTCATCGGCAACTTCAGTATTCTATGAAGTCGATCACAATAGTTCATTACCTAAATTAGATTCATTGGATATGAAGCTTCCGCAAGAACTAGATCACCACCAATTTGGATACCAATTATAGCAATTCTCGTGTTGCAAACAGGAGATGGAGAAAACTCGAATTGTGAAAGCCAGTGGTGGAGAAGATAATTTTGTAAGTCACCAATAGATTGAGAATTGGCCTATGTCATGTTGCCTAGAACTGTGTCAATTTTCCATCTTTTTTAAAACCTTCATGAAGACAGAATTTCCAATCAATTGTAGATTTAAATGCATATACATTATTACAATTCTTTGTTATCAATTAAGCCAATTCCAAATATACAAGGGTCTTGAAACTGTTGTTTAACAACTAGACATGAATTTAATTTCCACCATTTAATTTGATTGAAGCTTTGAATTTATAGGTTAGAGAGTATGCCCTCTTCTAGGATGGAGAAATCTAGAATATTTTTCTTTTACCTCATAATATGTCTTAAAATGAAGTTCCAACTAAGGATCTGAATTTTCAAATGACATGAGTGCATTTTCATAGAATATAAGTCTCTTGTCATATTCTTTTCAATGTTTCTTTCGAGAATTGTTTTTTCATTTATATTTAATATGAATTTGTTGTTAACTTTAAAAATAATGGATTTACTTATTTTTTATTCTGTTGGTATCCATAAAAAACAGAGATTGAAGGCAATTAAAATCACTATTTGGGAACTTTGAATGTTGAAACCACCTTAAAAGAACATTTAAAATGATTTTATTTATTTATTTTTAAAACAATTTTTTATATTGTTTCTAAAGAGACAATAGTTTGAATTATGGACATAATATCTCTATAGAGGCAAGATGTTTTTAATCTCGACTACTATCTCTGAAAAGACAAAAATGTAATTGTCTCTAAAGAGACAAAAATGAAATTGTCTCTACAAAAAGAAATGAAATTGTCTCTAGAGAGACAAATGAAATTGTCTCTTAATAGACAATAATTTTTGCCTTTATAGAGACAATAATGTGTTCTATATTGTCTTTATAGAGACAATTTTTTAAGACAATAATTTTTAGACATTAAATTTTGAGACACGAGGTTAAGAAAATATTTAAGACAATACAAAAGTTTCTTTTTGTAGTAGTGCAAGCCTTTTGTGGCACTTGCAAGACATTGAGAATAGGAAGGAAGCTAACAAACAATTAAGAAATTGTAAGACAACGTAAATTAAGATTTAACATTGATGGAGTAACTAATTTGTTTAGTGATATTTTTCATGTGATTGAGCAAAATATTATTTATTCTACAAAGAGTTTCATCAACACAAAACAATAGAGATGGTTAAGATCATGATAAAACAAAAGATACCATGGATAATTGAAAATGACTCGATTAACATGCTCTTAACAATAAGAATCAATAGGAAGGAACTCTTTCTTTTATTATCAATAGACAAAATATTAAGTGATCTTTGAAAGAGAGATGAATGAAGATGAGGTTGAGGAAAGTATGCCTTCTCCAACCCTTAATCTTTATTATGAAACTGTGATAGTTTAAGATATTAATATTATTAATAACTATAAACTCCATACATGCCAGCATATGGATAGTGGTATGTATCATTAAAACTTTTGCAACTACAAAAATTATTACAAGTTCTCTTTTACAAATATAAACATAATTTCTCCTATCCAATAGATTTTATTGTACTATATGTAGGCAACCTTCAATCATTTCTACATCCTGCCATCACAATTATTTTGCATAATTAGCCTACATAACAACAAAGATAAATGAGTTTAAGATCTTTTATATCATTTCACACCTAGGGAATGCAATATAAGAAAAAATGTATAAAAGATGCATTGTGAATCAACTTTATGCACAATATGTATCATTAGAATCAAGCTACCAGTATCCTTTTGTATGTTTCAACAATTAACTCAGGATCGGATACTGTTTTCGCATATCCTTCAATCTTATGTAACTCATGTATTCAAGGTAGAATACTATTAAGCATTTTTATCACATATGCACAAAATCTATTATAAAAATTGAAAACCAATCATTTTTGCACCCCGCTGGAAATAGGGAGTAATGCAAATAAAAGAGAAGTTTAACTTTCCTGAATCCATTTCGATAGTTTCAGCCTACCAGTTGTGGTATCATAATTCTTTAATGCAGGAAACACAACATGAAATCTTTCAACGAAAGGACCATATGCAATGTCAACCTGCATTGATGGTATACATCTCTAAATTGTCAATTAGGATCATAATATAATATAAGGTCAAATGGAAAACAACATATAAAGATGGCGTACCACACTGAATTGACCCAAAAGGAAAGGCCCATCAGAAAACTTTCCAAGAGCATTTTCCAAATAATCAAGAGCAGGCCCCGTCATGATGGGAAGTGCATTTATATTAATCCACAGTCTTCATAATCCATTGAATATAAGACATCTTATTCAAATGTATGAGATGGCTTCTGAAAAATTATTCTTACCAACTTCTTGTGCAGTCTCATAATCCAGCTTGGTCAAAGTTATGAATGCATTTTTTGTAAAAGTATATGTATACTTCAACAACTCACGTTCCAACCCTACCTTGCTTCCTTGAAAAAGTATCTAACGGCTTCAACATTATAAAACTAAAATTGACAAATACGAACTGCCTGACCATTGAGACACTTTGATTTCGCTAATGACCTAAATTTACAATATTTAGGTAGGGTAACACATACAGTGCGAAAAGGTTTAGGTCCTTCAAAATTCTTCTCGAGATACTCAAGTAAATCTAGACTCTCTCCTGTGACCTTGCCATTGTGCTCAAGAGAAGGAACCTGAAAAATTGGAAATAGTGAGTTATTTGCAAGTTCCGCTCTATATCTTGCAGACATTTGGCCCTTTTGTAACATTTGACATTTGGCACTTCTATTTCTACATGGTCCTTGCTTGAAAGATTAGTGATGATCACACAAAAACACACAAGAAATATGTCTTCCTAGCTGACTAGGAATGTTAAAAGCAATCCCAAATCTATGTTGGTCTTTCTTATTCCATGCCCAAATTGTAAAAGGCTAAAACCGTGATGATAAAAAACTCATTGCAGCCTCTCAAGCAACAAAGAGAGGATGGCTCATAAACTTGGAGTAGCATTTGAACTCTAAGCTTAAAACCTATGAGGACACAGTGAGAAGTGTGTGGATCTTAAGCTTGGAGTTTCATCTGAACCCTAAGCAACAATATTTTATCTCATAAATCACTTATTAATTCAAGTTGCATCTGACAACACACTAATTTGTAGCCAGCACAATGCACATATATTAAAAGATTTGGGTTTGTGGCAAGATAGACCCAAAATTTGGCAAGGTAATAACCTTATCCAGCTCATGCAATAACCCTATGATCCCCACCCCAATTTACTTGGCCATAGATCAAATATACTGAGCTAAACAAAATACTCTATCAATTAACAAAAGGTTGCTAGACTGCTTGTTAATGTGCAAGCGTGTTCCCTTTTACCTGAGCTAAGGTAAAACGAGGACCAACCCATCTAATTTCTCTTTTGCATCTACTTGGATCAAGATAAGAAACTAATAAAAAAAAATTTACACTACAGGCCCTAATTACATAGAAATTAAACCATGACCCAAATACAATTTCCCTTGAGCAACTAAAAGAAAAATAAAATTAGATAAACATAAAAACAAGAGCCAACCTTGTTCGGAGGATAAACTAATAACAAAGTTTTTACACTACAGGCCCTAATTACACAACAATCAAACCATGACCCAAATAGTGGATCAGACTACCGTTGAGTAACTAAAAGAAAAATAAAATTAGATAAACATAGAAACAAGAGCCAACCTTGTTCGGAGGATAAACTTAACCTTGTTCGGAGGATAAACTTTCTCCTTGTACCATGCTGATATGTCTTGCAAATCAATCGTAACTATATGAATCTCACTAAGACCCTACATTTTATTTTCAATCGTTTCAGTCATTGCATAATGGTATCATATATCAATAGAAGAACTACCCACACAAAATAGGGGATCAACATAATAAAAACCTTGATGTTCCTGACACTCCAAATTCACTGGGCATATGGGCATGTCACACTGATATACAATTTGCAAACCCCAGATCAATTTCAATATTTAATCGCTAAACAGAGTATGATACTATACACATTCCAACAGAAAGTGATGATTTAGATACAGTAACAATAAAAATTTAGCTACCCACCTGGTCATTCCATCAAAAAATGGAGGAGGCTCCGATTTGGACGTGAGAGCAGGTGGATTGCATAGCTGCAGTAGAGAAACATGATGCCACAAAAAATATTTTGGTAAATCGGGTACAAGTTTGGATATAATAAATTAAATATATAATCAAACAATGTAGTGACTTACAATGATGCCATCTTAACCTAGTTGTAGTGTTCTGGTAATCATCATAGCCATTTTCAAACCACCCCCTGCAGTGTTCTGAGAGACCTTACTGCATACATGATTGTTTCCTTTAGATCTCTATGTTTCATATTACCATGGAATATTGACAAAGTTACGATGTTTCCACTGATAATCTCCGCAACCCATAATAGTCCATCAATGATGCCAATTTTCTTCCAATCAGAGAAGCATTAAGGTCCAGTGCAGCTTTACCACTCGAAATCCCCTTGAAACGAGACTGTAGATTGACAATATACTCATGAAATACAGAATCAGAAAACAAAAAAAACAAACAACGACAAGGATAAGCGAGTAACCAAGACATGATTGAGTCTTCCAGCCCTCGAACAGCAGGGTCATGTCTCCTGCAACCGAAAGCATAAAAAAAACAACAATATACAATGATCATGAAGTTCACGAGCACCCACATGGACTTTCAATGTTTTCTTCTTCGCCTTCCCCATGGCAAGAAGAAATACCCAACAACAAACCCCAAGATCACAGCTATAAAAAAAACCCCATTGAAAGACATGACTGCCAACATGAGCAAATATCCCAGCCCTGCATTCAGACCAAAAACGATGGATTTCATGACCCTAAATCCAAGTTCTCTAAGGTTTCTTCCAAACAGAGGAGCATTGAGGTCCGAGGCAGCTTTACCACTCAAAAAATCCCCTTGAAACGAGACTGTAGATTGACAATATACTCATGAAATACAGAAAAAAGCAATACAACAAGAAGGGTAAGCGAGTAACCAAGCCATGATTGAGTCTTCCAGTCATCGAACAACAGCTCCTGCAGTAAAATATTATGTGCATCATCTTGGAGGTCTGGAGTTCGAATCCGGATGAAACCCTTTTCCACAATTTCAATGGAAATGCCCCTAATAGATCCAGTTCAGGGCCTGGTCCTCAATATTGAAATAGATACAAAGTAGACCATTCTGATAGGGTATATTCTTCTCCAACTCATCCAAGACTGCCCCCCGTCTAGCATGTATACAGAAACACTCAAATGCAAGCTTGAAATCAGGAATATACGCCTTGATTTTCATCTTCAAAAGTTTTCTTCCCACACCAAAAACCGTTGCTAACCCAAATTAGACAAGAATATAGAGATACAAAAATGTGAGAACCAAAATCAGAAAATAGGAAGCAGATGCAAAAATCTATGAACTGGGGATTGGGCTCCAACAATTTGAGAATCCAAATCAAAAATGGTTTGAATACCACCACCCACTTCGATATACCCATAAAATTTCGCTGGGTCGCTTGAGACCTCAAGGAGAACGACTCTGTTGCAGTGTTTCTTCACTGATGATCTAATGGCTGGAGATTATTTAATCATCTAACAATCCATTTAACAGCCCACGTCGAGACGCGGTAGCATGGATGGGAGTTCATTTCAGAGGGAACGCCTTACGGCGCAATAAAAAAATATAGACAGGTAGTGCGTGGGTTCCTGTGATTGGTGGTCAATGGCCATGGCAACACAGTTTTCTCTGCCCACTTCCTTCCGCATTTATGGGCGAACAAATCAATCCCACGCATCCCCAAACAAAGATCACGTTGTTATTTATTTCTTTATTAGTAGCACTAAAATTTGGAGGCCTAACTAGGTTGGATTTTACCACAGTCAAATTCCTTTCCTTCGGTTATGTAGGATTAGGAGAAATGGAGCTTCTAAGTTGATATTGTTGTGTAAATACTTGAGTAATTTGTGACTACTTGGCTTTGTTATGTGACCAAGTACTCTATGACAACAAGGAATAGTTGTGTAATTGAGATGACTATGACAGTTTGAGAGTTTGATCATTAGTGGGAAAATAGTCAACTTAACAATTTTACCTTTGTGGTTTTATTTTGTTTTTAAGTCCTTTTTTACTTCTTATTTAGATTGAATAGATTTTTTAATGCTATGCAATGTGTGGTGGATGTGTTTCTTGAGTTTATTTTCCATTATATGCTTCTTAATTCAAGTAAGCCATATCAAGATTTGTAAATATATTTTAAGGTATATCACCTTAAGGTACTTTTTGTTTTGGGTACATTATAGTTGGTAATAGAGAAACGTTTTATTGATATCTCTTAGCTTAGAATTGGGTATATTGCATCATGGTATGAAAGTGTTCAATGTTTCAACATTGAACTTGTATGTGTAGAGATTACTATGAAAGTACAAGATTTATTGTTGTAGAGTTCCTATTTGTGTAGAATCCAAGTTGAATGTTTAAATTGATGAGAAATTCCTGATTTCTAGATGGAATCATTTGGGTGGGGACCTATTACCTCATTGCACAGTATTGTAGAAGGATTCCATTTGATTTCATCCTTACCATCTATTAGTGAAATATGTGCTTATACTATTGATGCAAGAGCATAACCCCCCCCTCCCCCAACAAAAAAAAAAAAAAAGATCAGTCAAAATCTTAAACCTTCAAGAAGGCATATTGTGACCAAGAGGATGTGATTTTATTTTATATTTGTGTAAAAACCAAAAGGGTTGCTGTGTATTTTCTATCTTAACAATAGGATGGGGATATGTCATCTCTGGAATTATCCAATCTTGATATTCTTTTTTATTAAAATGTGAGCCTTCGAGCATTGAGGAGGAGACTAACATAATGTAAATTTAGGCAAAGAATGATTAGGCCCAATGATGCCTCAATATCTAATTGAGCTCAATATTATTATAATAGTGTATTCTATGTATCCATGTGATTATGGAAATTTTGTGTCTCTATGCATGAATCTATACATTGAAACCCTATTGAATTAATATGTTTACATGTGTGTGTGGAGAAAGGCCATGAGCGAGAGCATAGAGAGTTGCAGGTCTAAAGGCATAGTTGAAGTGTGAATCAACCTACAAGTGTGTATTCTCTATGGGGGAAATATTATTGTCAATTATCATCAGATTACATTAAATAACTGTATGGTCAAATTGGACTAGAAGAATAATTGAGTGACGAAAACCTTTCTTGTTAACATTTTTGTTTATCATCCATCAACGACTATAGACAAATAGATGTTGGCCAATAAAACCTTTTCCCATTTGATTCAACAATCATCAGGTGACCCCGTTAATTAATGGAAGCCTTTCAATCAAACTTTTCGACTATCAACCATCGATTGTAGAAAATCCTATAGATTCACAAGCTAATGCAATTTGCTAAAGCAAGAGACAAGAATTTACTTCTACTCTTTACAGCGGAAACCCATAAATATCGAGAAAACAATAGTCAATAGAGGAAGAGAATAAAAGGCACATAACACAATAAATATCCGGGGAAAGCCACAACTCAAAACCCACTATCTGTTTTGTATTAATCTGGAAAATCAAGATGAAATTACAATGCTTATTCTCTCTAGAACAATCCCACCACTCAGCAAATTCAATCTCCAACTCATAAGCAAGCTTAAGGCCAAAGCTTAGCCAATTCACAAGCTCTCCAGGTCTCTATTCCAATGTGTAATTCCTATGAAGGATAGCTTGTATTTTAATGGAAATAAAGCCTCTAAAAATAGCATAATACCTCAAGGACCAATTCCTGATTGCATGCACTATCAGAAATCTAAATCAAATAGCACATTGTCCCTGCACACTAGTCTCAATTGGGTCTTTCTCAGAATCAACATGCATGATTTTCTGATGAGTAAATAGTTAGTTAACTAGAGTATCATTGGTGGAGTTCATTAGTGTCACCGCTGACTGTTAACTCACTATTAGTTCTCTCAATTAGTTTGAGAACTAATTTAACTGAACTGACACGTGAAACTTAGTCTTCTATTTTACAACTCACAATTAACTCACACTGGACTCCTACAAAGTAGAGAGAACATATACATGTCTTCCAAATGACTTCCAACTCAAATTTCCTAAGTTAAGTAAGTTTAATAAACTTAATTTAACTATTTTAAGTTGCTATGAGAATAGAATTCGAATTTAATTTATAGTTTAATTCAAGGAAAAATTAAACTGGAATTTTTTGTTGTCATTTCTCAACACTCCCTCTCAACAAGAAAGGGATTATCAACTACCCCAATCCTATCTCTTTGAAGCTTGACTTTACATCTTGACAATGCCTTTGTTAAGATATCAGCACCTTGCTCCTTTGTGGGAATGTAATCTAACACAATGATCCGCCTCAATACATAATCTCTAAGATGATGATAATGGATATCAATATGCTTGGACCGATCATGAAAGACTAGATTTTCATAGAGTTTGATACAACTCTGATTATCACAATAAATCACTATCAGATCCATCTGCTAACCAAACAAACCAACCATGATATACCTCATCCAGATAGCCTCACTTGCTTCTTGACTTATAGTGATGTACTCTGCCTCTGCCGAACTAAATGCAACCGATCACTATTTCTTGTTATACCAAGAAATTGTCGCTAACCCAATATTAAATATCACTCCTGACGTGCTCTTCCTTTCGAATGGACTACCTACCCAATCTGCATTGTTGAAGCCTTGAAGCTTCATTCCCTCTGTCCGTTTGTACCATAACCCAAACTGAGTAGTGCCTCTAAGGTATCTCAATACATGCTTTTTCGCCTTCCAATACAGCTTGGTAGGCCTAACCGTCACTTGACTAAGTTGGTTAACTGCATAGCATATATCCAATCATGTGTTCACCAAGTACATGAGTGAACCCATGAGCTGCTTGTAACAATAGCTTCCACTACTCCCCCTGAAGTATCATCCTACTTCCTCCAGTTACCAACTAGAGGAGTCTCCATGGGTTTATTTCTCTCCATGTGGAATCTCCTGAGTATCTCGTTGGCATACTTTCCCTGAGATATAGACAACTCCCCATCTCCCTACCATACCTCCATGCTAATAAAGTAATGCATGAGCCCCATGTCCTTTATCTCAAACTCTCTTGCAAGGTCCTCCTTGCGAGATATGATGAGATTTTCATCACCTATCAGTAAAAGATCATCTACATAAAGTACTATGATCAACAACTTACCTTCCACCACTATTTGATATAGGTTTGCAAACGCTTCATTCTTCATGAAGTCCAACCCATTGAAGTAGCTACCTATCCTAGTGTACCAAGCATGGGGTGCTTGCTTCAGCCCATACAATGCTCTCTTGAGTCAACACACATACAACTCATAGTCCAAGGTTTCAAAACCTTTGGGTTGCTCTATGACACCTCTTCCTCAATCATGCCATTGGGGAAGGCAGTTTTCACATCCATTTGATGGATCTTCCAACCAATCTGTGTTGATAGTGCCAAAATAGATCTGATTGATGAATACCTTGCAACCAGACCAAAGTTCTCATCATAGTCAATCCCCTCTACCTTTGAAAAGCCACAAGACATGAATTTGGCCTTATGCTTCTCCACACTACCATCTGTAGCTTGCTTTACCTTTTAAATCCAATGGGATCTCACAACTGACTTGTCCTTCAGTCTCAAGACCACATCCCAAACACTGTTTCGAACTATGGAGTCATACTCCTCCACCATCGCATCAACCCAAACCTATTGCTGCACTGCTTCTTAATAGGAAGATGGCTCTGTCATAACACATGCACCCATAAGTGCCATGTATCCAGTGTACCTTTCTGGTGACCTCCTCTATCTACACTGAAAATAGGGTGCCCCCACATTCTCCCGTGCATCATCCAACAATCTGTCAACCTCTCTAGTGCGCTTTCTTCCCTCTCTAGAAGACTATGCCTGAATGGATGTCTCCACTCTCATAACCTTTACATCTGGCTACTCCACATCAATCTGAGGCCCCTCAACCTTAGGAGCTAAAATCTCCTCATCCACATGTATCTCAAGCTCCCTCTCAAGGGATACGCGCATGGCCTTCTCCTCATTGAACCTGATATCCATGCAAACCACTGTCATATGACTGGTCGGCATGTACACCTGATAGTTGTGGGGTGTACCAGTGTACCCCACAAATATCCCAAACTTTCCTATTGGCTCAAGCTTCTTCTGTGCATTTTTAGTCACATGACAATAAACCAATGACCCAAAAATCCTGAAGTGACCAACATCTGGCGTCTTACCGGAATAAGCCTCCTGTGGTGTCTTCATCTCAAGTATCTGATGTGGGCTACGGTTTTGAACGTAAACCGTTGTGTTTCATGCCTCAGCCCACAAGTGTAGTGGTAGGCCTTGATCATGCAACATTGTCCTTACAGCCCCTACTATGCTCCTGTTCTTCCTCTTGACAACCCCATTCTGTTGAGGGTTATGGGGTGTCGTAAACTCTCGTTTAATCCCTTCCGCTACACAGAAGTTCTTAAACTCATTGGAGACATACTCACCACCATTATCACTCCACAAAGCTTTAACCTTCTTTCCATATCTTTCTCTACCAATGCTTTGAACTCACAAATTTTTTTGAAAGTTTGATCCTTTTTCTGCATAAAAGATACCCAACATTTATGAGAATAATCATCAACAAATATAACATAATACATGCGTTTGGTCATGGATGGTATTGAGAATGGTCCACACTCTTTTGAATGGACTCTCTCTAGAATAGAATTTGCTCAACTGTCTTTGTCTCCAAAGGAAGACTTGGTGTATTTTCCCAAAGTACAACCCTTGCATGTATCAACTTGCTCAAGCATACCTTTGGAAAGACAACTAGATATTTTCTACAATATCTTCAAAGCCCCATGATGCAAGTGGCCTAGTCACCTATGCCACAACTTGCTGACGTCTCGACTCAACATCTTTTCCACTTTTGAACTCAAACCAACACAATCCTCTACCTCTTTCTTATAGAGATTCTAAACTCGAATCCCTATCTTCTTTACATGACCCATGGATATGTGTCGAAGGAATTCCTTTCCTTTCGAAAATATCACATCATGTAGAAATCCTCCCGTAGATTACCTGATAGTGCAATATACTAAAGAAAAATACTTAATCTACTTCTACAATCAAACATGCATAATCTTAATAAATTTTGAGCAAGATCAAATAGAACACATATAACAGATGAAGAAGAATTCAATCACACATGAAAGATAGAAGAATACTCTGGGGCTTGCCTCAGCTAAAAACCCTGCTACCTGTATTATCATACAAGTGGATATATCTCAGGATTACACACAGCTTTAGCTCACAAGTTATCCAACTCTCAGTACAATCCCTCACTGCTGCTCATAGACATAATAGACACAAAATATGTCTTCCCTCAGTCCTTAAAGCCTCCTATTTCCTTGCGTAGTTTCTCTTGGGTACTCAAGCTACCACCTGTGTGTAATTACTTCACACACTGCTCAATAACCTCTGAAGTAACTACACAATCTTGAAGGAGATAATTTCTTTTGCATGGATGAGTTTCCTTTATAGAAAAATTCCTCCAACTAATGGTACATTGTCCCTTCCTTTAATCTCAACTGGGTCTTTCTCTGAACTGACATGCATGAGTTATTTATGAGAGAATATTTAGTTATCTGGAGAACACTAGTTGCATGCATGCATGCATTAACTGACTAAACTCACAATTAGTTCCTCCAACTGTTTGGAACTAATTTAACTGGACTTAACTTAGTTAGCTAAGCTAATTAATTACAACTCAAATACAACTCATCCTTATCTCCTTAATTAAGGGATAACTTCCTCAATCAAAGGGATAACTATTGCATGTCTTCACAAAGACTTCATGTTTGATTTTCTCCAACTAATTAACTCAAAATGAATTAAGTAATTATTTTTCAAACAGCTAGTGAGACTAAATTCGAATTTTAATTCAAGAACATTAAAATTGGAATATATCTTGAAATGCTATTTATAGAAATGCTATTTTTAGCAATGCTATTTTTAGAATTTCTATTTTTTGTTGTTTGCAATAGAGTTGGAGTATATCTTGAAATATTATTTATGGCAATGATATTTTTAGCATTTCTTGTTGCCATTTTCAACACTCCCTCTCAACAAGAAAGGCATTCAACTTGAACCCAATCCTAAACCTTTCGAATGTTCTGCATGCAACACTTATCTCAAGTGTTGTTGCTCTAGCAACTCTAGGAACACAAAAAATATCCAACCAGAATCAGAATGCTGCCTCTGCCATCAAAGTCTCTGACTGCTATTCCCTCTGTCGACTGAAAACTCTGCACCTCTGTGCTCTTCAGTATTTGACTGCTCTAGCCTCTATCAATTTGATCTCTGACTACATCAATCACACTGATTCCTCCTCTCATCATGTTGCATTGTGCTACCCATTGTTGCACTGCAACTCAGTTACTGAGAAGTAAGTAACTGATCTCCCAACTGACCTCCCTGTTGGGCTAGAAACACAATCTGATGCTAAATCTCCCTCTGCCACTCCATCCGCATCTATCTCTACCCACTCAGCGAGTCCTGCTACTCCTCATCAGGGCTCCCATAGTAAGGTCTAATCAAAGAGGCTGGGTACCTCAAGGATCCTATCCCTATTTTAGCCTTCTTGGGACTATCACTCCACATCACCCCTGTAGGTTTTAACCCTGTACAGAAATTACCTGCATACGAATTCTAAATCACGGAAAAGAAAAATGCGAGAGCATAACACATAAAACACATATACACAGAGATTTCCCACTGGATCCCAAAACCGGGACTACCAGCTTGATTTTTCATTATGTTCCTTCCAATGTTACAATACATATTTATACATGCTGAAGCATCAAATACCATGGACCGAAAACCATCGCGTCCAAAACCATGGACCAAAAACCATCGCGTCCAAAAAACATGTGTGAAAATCATGCACAAAACCATAGGTGGGTCCGCCCAACCTAACATAGGGTCTAAAACCAAAATTTTCCGGGGCACTGCCTCGGACCCCATAAAGTGGGGTTACAGGTACCCCTCAAACCCCCTATTAATAATGTGGAAAGAATATAACACAACCCAACAATCTCCCACTTGTTGTTTTCTTTCCACAGGGGGCCAGAGGAGAGCTTAGTCATTTTTCCAGCCCTGAAACACCCATTGTTTATCTACACCAAGAGAACTTCTCAGAGCTAACAAATTTTGTCAATGCATGTGCAGTATTCTTCAAAGTGTCCACCTTTACCAGCAACACCTTTTTGTCTTCTATCATATCCCTCACAAAGTGATACTGAACATCAATGTGCTTTGTCTTTGAATGATAAGCAGGGTTCTTTGCCAAGAAATTGCACTTTGGCTGTCACAGTCTATCCTTATAGCTCCCTGTACTAACCCCATACTTGAACACAATCTCTGCAACCAAACTGCTTCCTTGCTTGCATGAGTGGCTGCCATGTATTGAACTGCCTATCTGTACTTAATAGTGCCACTACAAATTTGTTTCTATCATCCAACTGACTTATCACCTAACAAAAATAGGTTAAACACATAAGCCCACTTTTAGATCTTCTCTGATCTAGATCTCGCAGCCCAGTCTGCATCAACAAAGCCACATTATTATCCAACACTTTGTCTAACTCCTGGCGTTCCTGGTAGCACAGAACCATAAATCACATAGTGCCATGCAAATACCCTGGAAAAACCCGCTTCACTGCTGTCGCAGTGCTCCTTTCCATAGTTTCTTAGCATAAAACCGCTCAATACTCCCACTGCATGTGCAATGTCTGGTCTAGTACAGACCATGGCTTACATCAAGCTACCGACTGCACTTGCATATGGAACACGGGACATGTCCTCTTCCTCTTCTTGTGTCTTGGGACAACTGTTCAGCAGACTAACCTCACACCTACAGGAATAGGAACCTTCACCGGTTTAACTATCCTGCCATATTAAGAGCCTCTGCAGATATTGGTCTCCGCAGTACTTCCCCTGGTATTAACCAGAGCTTCCTCTTTGCCTGATCTCTTTTAATTTCCATGCCCAAAATATAGTTTGCAGCACCAAGATCTTTCATGTCAAATTTGGAGGACAATTGGGTCTTCAAATCCTGGATATTTCTTTGTCATTTCCAACCAGCAACATATCATCCACATACAAGACCAGATAAATAACACGGTCACCAATTAATTTAAAATACAACAGTGATCTGCTTTGCTTCTAGTGAAGCCAAGTCCCCGTATAAATGTATCAAATTTCTGATACCACATCCT
>APFE031113172.1:110037-133092 GCA_000404065.3 Pinus taeda
AACCCGACTACATTGTGGCTAACTGGAGAGCAGAATCGAGTAATGTCTTAAGCTAATTCTGTCAACAATCCAATACGAATTCTAGGGATATGGAGATTTATAACAGAGAGCTGAATAAGCAAAGAGTTATAGTAGTGGCTCCACAAGATCAAAAGGTGGTAAGCGGAGGGGAGTGGTGTGAGGTGCTCTGAAGCTGGTAAGCAAGGAGCTGGGAAGTTCGCCAAATACCAGGTGTCGTAATAAGGAGACTATGGCTTAGTTCATGGTTAAATGGGTTTGTTTCCACAGACGACACCAACAATTAGTGGTTGTATCTTAACACAGACATAATACATTCAATAAAATATAACTATTCTGCATTCAATCAAAGATTTTTTGCATATACGTCATTAATCAAACATCAATCCTTTCAAGATCTTAAAAGGCTTATCACACGCGATGCACCATAAAATTTGAACTGCAATCACACCATTCAATGCAACACGTCCAGGCAGATGCACCAGTCTTCATACTGATTCGATCTTCTACGCACCAGATAGCAAAAGAATGCTTCAACGCAACTATTTGACACTTTCAACAGTAGCAATATGACATTTTGTCTTGACGAATGCATTCAACAACAATGCAAGAGATTTTGCAGGAATATGACAGAGGTGCTAGATTGAAAAAAATGTAGAATAGAGGTAGGAAGGGGTTACAAGGGAAGGAAGGAAGCCAAAAATAGTGGTTGGGACTTGTGCTCTGATACCATGTCAGGCCAGGAGGTAACTCCTCAAAGCGAATTATGTTTTTGCATTAACATGAAACATGAATATAAACATGGAGAGGGAGACTATTGGGTCTCATCTCCCAATTATTATTCATCTTACAATTCCATTTATTTTCCTATTTACATTATTTACATGGGTTTACCTAATCTCAAAGATTAGGTGTCAACAGATAGAGTGGCTCTTGATGAAATAAAAACAACTCGTCCTTTCCATCTTGATTTGTTTTGTCATAATTTAATCACTAAATTTATGTTCTTTGTTGATTGTTAGTATGAAGGTACTACCAGTGAATTGTAGGGATTGGCACACTAATCCTACATCCATTTTTTTATCACCATCCTCCTACTTAAGACCTCATACTGCTCTCAAATTATTCCATCAAGATCATCTTTTCACGGTCATTAGGGGACACTGGGAGCATGTACTTTTGTGCAAGATGGGCCTTTGGGGGGATCTAAGCTTGGAAAAAGGCCTCACATATCCTTCATACATTGTAATCTACCTTCTCCCACCTTCAAAACACCGTTTCTACCCTCAGGATGCTCTCGGATCCAATATTGTAGCAGAATACGACAATCATGTGGGATCTTATAGTAATCTTGTAGTAGTCCTATAACATCGTGTAGCACTATATAAACTTGACCAGATTTACTTTAAGAGCTTGATATTTGTATCTTGGGAATGAATAATGACCTCTAAACTTTTAATCCATGGTTGGGGAGGACCAAGGACCACTTTAAACTCGTCCTTCCTTCACTACAAGTACAGAACAATGATTAGAATTAGTATACATATTTCCACATTTGAACCACAAACATTGTTATCTTATGCAATGTGCAAGGACTCTGTTACGAAAGCTAAATTATCTTGAAATCAGTGATAATAAGTGAAACTATTCAACGCAAGTAGATTAGACATAGTTTTTCAAGTTATGTTATTTGATTTTCTAGTCATAAGCTTTAGATCATGTTTCCTTTTTCAAGCAATTTTTCACATTCTACAAGTAGAGTAATAATTTACATTCTATGCATCTGCAAGTATACTAGCATATTTCATCTCTACAATTATTACAATAATTTACCTTCATACAATTTTAGTTAGTCTTTAAATTTAATGAATGGCACTTTCATTTCTACAAATAGGATATTGTTTACCTTCTTGCAATTAAAGTAGACTATTGTCTTTTCATGAAATTTCTTTTTGAAAGTAAGTAAAAGGAGTGGTCTATGTATGCCATTATCTGATTCATTGACTGAAGGTGGCATGAGTATATCTTAACCTATTGTGTGTATATTATTATCATATCTTAATTTTGTACGAACCCTCGGTTGATAATTAAAGTTGGTAGCCTTGGGAGTCTCAACAATCTTGTTGTGATACTCAGGCTCATCAGCAACTTCTAAGGGGTTACAATTAGAAGCATATGAAGACTTGGGATGAAAATATAGTATATATACAAAACCCTTATAATAGATAAGTCCACATTTTTGCTATTAAGTTCCCATTTGAAACTTGTTTTACATATTTGTCTCCTCCATCTTTGGATATTGCATATGGGTAGTAAGGAGGAGTGAGGGAGGATCTTACAGGAGATACCTTGAGGGATGAAAAATGTGTAGGGAAGATTAGGCAGATCCATATATAGTTACAAGAGACACTGCAAAAGTCACAAGAAAAATATAGGCTAGGTATGATGAACACAAAACATAGAATTTGTTCAAGGTGGGAGACAGAGTATGGCTATAGTTGAACAAGGAGATGCTACAAGGTCCTGCTAAGAAAATCAAGGCATCACAATATGGTCCCTTCAAGGTACTGGAAAAGGTATGTGATAATTCATATTGACTCAATCTACCACCATACATGTGCATTTACTTAATTGTGCATGTAGAGAATCTAAAACTCTATGAGACTTCTATGCTAGATCAAGAAGAGGAAAATATCTTACCTTTTATGTAGGATTTGGCACCAGATGCTTAGGAAGAGCTAACAAAAGATACAATTTTATAGAGTAGGTCCATAATGATGAGACATGAGCATCATGAACTTTGGAAAATTAGATTGAAAGGATAAATTTCAAGAAAAGCTAAACGCTACACCCGAGAGAAGGTGGAGGAAAAATTTCCTCACCTCATTCAGTAGAAACTTTTGGGGACCAAAAGCCTCCCAAAATAGGGAGGTGTGATCCAAGAGAAGGTGGAGGAAAATTTTTCTCACCTCATTCAGTAGAAACTTTTGGGGACCAAAAGCCTCCCAAAATAGGGAGGTGTGATCCATATTGGATCATTATATCAATTTTCATCCCTTTCTATGATTTCAAAGTGGAAAAAGTGGAGGAATCATCTCATAGGGCCATTTTTACAGTTTTCATATTCTACACATAGAGACCTTTCAAGTGATCCATGAATCACCTCAATCAAAGTCAATATGCAAAAGTTATGCCACTTAGAAATTGATATTCTTGTTTTCATCACCATAACTTGAGAGGATGTCATGTAAGCTCCCATTATTCATGGAAAAAGGGTTAGCCACGTGATTATGATGAAGAAGACTCTCAAAGAGTCCATATTTTAACTCTAGTTACAAGTTGAGGTAGTCAAACTTAACCACTAGTAGGCTATTATGTGGTGTTATAATCGGGCCACTAGGATGAAAATGGGTTCCATTACTTTTGAGTTTGTTTGTTCCACAGATAACAAAAAATATTTGAGAGGGACAAGACATAGAGCACATAGAGAGGATTTTTTAGTGTAGTAGTCAATGGGTTATAGGCCATAGTTCTTTATACTCACAACCATTTTCTATTCAAAGAAAGAGAGTAGAATAGCCTCACCTTCCAGCCAAGTTTTTCTCTTGAAAGGGTTTCTTAGGTTATATCTTGTGTCAAATCATGGTTTGTGAATTTGTATTTCATTTTTCTCTATTTTCTACATAATTTTAATTTGCTTGCATATACAATTACCAATAATCTACAAATCCATAAATCTAAAGAAAAATAAAACCATAATCGTTTAGATTTTGGATTTTTAAATGTAGTTTTATAAGGTTTGTTGTGACGAACTATCGAGTGCAATATTGACATAGTTTATAGATCACTTTCATGGTCCCATTTTCTAAAATTATACCCTTGTCTCCTACATACACACTATGGAGACTTAGACTTAGAATCAACAAATATTGTTGTATACATTGTATTCATTGTAAAAGGAGGTCTCCCCTTCGAAGAGGACTACAATTATTAGTTTCTTATCATTTTTAAGGCACAAGGTTCATAACAATGGTCAACCATGTTCATGTATAATTAACCATAGTTGATCATAGTCAACTATACTCTTTACAAGCTCATTCATAGTCAACACATGTTAACCATTGTCAAACTAGTTGAACAATGGTCAAGCATGGTCACAATTATCATCCATGGTCAAGCATATTTAACCATGTTCACCAATGGTCAATTCTCATCTACCCTTGGTCAACCATAGTTAATCCTTGGTTACCTTGTCAACCATGTTCAACTGTCATCAACCATAACTTAACCATATTTAGCCATAGTCAACCATGATTTACTAATCCTTTGTATGCATGTCACGTGCCAACTAGCACAACCACATGAATAAAGTGGTTGATATACATTGATCAACATCATTTTCCTTTTTTTAAAACTAATCACAATCGGTGTATGAAAAGTGGAAAATGGTGTTGATGAGGTTATATTGAACCACTTTCTTAATGTGGCATGCTAGTTTTTTATATAGGTCAAAATGTATTTAATATAGTACTTAGTTTTTATGAAGTATGTCTTTTCAACATTTTTTGCATCAAATTTTCAAATAGAAGATTATTTAACTATTTTCCTTTTTCAATTTGATTTTTTTAGGTCAAAGCAATCAATGTCAACTATAGCTATTGAGGTTTAACTTTTGTATTCATTTCTTACTTTTCAGAAAGAAAGAAAAAAAAAAAAAAAAAAAAAACAAGCTTTGCATATTACTTAGATGTGATTGCTCGTCTAAAAGAAAATCCTTTCCAACCTATATTTTAATTTTGTAGGCAAGTGAGATACTTTAAGGGACCGAACATATATATGGTTGCAGGAGGAGCTTGTTGGAGGTTCTAGGTTTTAACAAAGAGCGTGACAGAGGGTAACAGGTAACCATGGAGGCATAGAGAGGAGGGAGCTCCACTCCCTCCTACAGTAATGTGGTTTCAAACAAAGGAAGAGCAGGGAATAAGAACAAGCCCACACAATCCTTGGAGGCCCAAGAAAAAAACTCTGAAACTTAGAAGGCGGAAGGCAGCAAAACCCATGCAGAACAAGGGACCCACGAGGAAGACCGACAGGAGGAGAGAGTAGAAGATAGAGGTCAGGGAACAGAGAATAGAACCAAGTTGGGGCCCTGTAAACCCAAGACCATAACTAAGCCGTGGGTTATATTGAATGATCCAGCTCTGCAAGAGCACAAGGATCACATGGAAAACTATGCCATTATATGCAAGTTTATGGGAATCTGACTGTTAGAGAAAGCATTGTACACTTGGATAAAATACAACTGGAAACCAAAGGGAGAGTTAAATATAAATCTTGAATCCAAGGGTTTTTTTACAGTGGTGTTCATGAACATGGAGGATAGAGACATGATTTTTGAAGGAGGACCATACTTCTTTATAGTTGTTGGTGTTTATATGCAGCCATGGATGATGAACTTTGTGCCAGAACGAGAAACCTTCACATCGATGCCGGTATGGATTAGACTCTACTCCTTACCTTTAGATTACTGGATGCCAGAGTCTTTAAAAACTATAGGTAATAAATTAGGTCATTTCTTAAATATTTCAGAGGCAACTCTACGAGTAAAATACACCTCCTATGCCTGTATATGTGTGGAGATGGACCTATCAGGAGCCCTTCCAGATGAGGTCATTCTAGAAGTCTATGACGAGGAATGGGTTCAAACAGTTGACTATGAGCATATCCCATTCAGATGTCACAAATGTCATAAGCATGGGCACCTATCTAGAGATTGTCCTCTTAATAAAAGGGAGGAATACCTAAACACCAGCAAAGGGAAAGGTCGGACAAGTTTCACCAAAGTAGGAAGAAAAGGAATAGGAGGGGGGAGGAATACTCAAAAGAACCCTACTGAGAATGATAGCAAAACAAGAAGTTACAACAGTTTTGAGATCTTAGGAGAAAAAGAAGTAGATGCGGGTGATCAAAAGAGTACAGAGAATTAGGCGACAAGGGGGAAAGGAAAAGAGACCAACATGGAGTTCACACAGGAATAGAATGAACACATGATGGACACTTTGAGTACCATGGAAATAGAAAAATACCATGAAATGACTCAAAGTGAAAGTGGCACAGAGGACCAAGACTTACAGGAGATGGGAGAACCTAGAGCTAGAAAAGTTTCTAGAACAAGGAGGAAACCTGGGAATAAACTCCATACCTCAGGAGGATGTTGACAAGGTACAATAGATATTTCTTAAAAAGTCACATCAAACAGCTGCAGGAGTCAAAAGAGGACATGATAACTAGGAAAATAAAGGGACTTCCTCAATAGGATTAATAACAGGAAAATTAACAAAAAATCCAGGCAAGAGGAGGGGAAGAAAAAGACAGAAAGAACTGATGCTGGAGTGTTGCAAACTCATGATTGACTCAGGAAGGATGAAAGACCTTTCCAGTTACTCATTCAAAACCCCACCTCAATGAAAATCACAACCTGGAACATTAGAGGACTAGGGAGTATAAGAAAACAGAGGAATCTAGGTAATAAGATCAGAGAGGAAAAACCTGACATAGTTTTCATACAGGAAACAAAATGATCAGTGGAGAAGATCAAAGAAAACCATAGCAAATGGTTAAATAGATATGAATACCTTGAGGTTAAGGCAAATAAATCTGTTGGGGGAATTCTCACTCTATGGGATCCACAGAAATTTGGTGTGATTGATGCAGAGGCGTCCAGACACCACCTTTCTTTGATTATCCAAATGATGGGTGACATGCAATGTTACATGATCACCAATGTCTATGAGCCTTAGCCAATGGAGGACAAAATTAGACTCCTCACAACGCTGGAGGATATGAAGAAAAGATACCCATCTCTACCCTGGATTGTAGGAGGTGATTTTAACATGACAAAATCACTCTCGAAGAAGAAAGGAGGAACTAGAAAACTTGGTAGGGATTTAGTTTCCTTCCAGAACTTCCTCACCAATATGAAACTGGTAGATATGGAAACCAACAATGGAATCTTCACTTGGAATAACAAAAGGGAGGGCTCTAACCAAGTAGCCTCAAAATTAGACAGATTTATCATCTTAGAGGAACTTGTTCTCATGGGAAGTAGCCTGATTGTGCACATCCTACCTTTTGGAGGTTCAGATCACTGGCCCATTCAATTGGAAGCTTCTCTATTTGGTAGACCAAGGAAAATCCCCTTCAGGTTTGAGAACGCTTGGCTCACACATTCATATTTCCTCACAAACATTGAAAAATGGTGGAAGGAAGAGCTACACTTTCAAGGCACAAAGATGTTCCTTCTACACTGCAGGTTCAAACACATTAAAAATAGACTCAAAGAGTGGAATAAAAAGGAATTTAGCAATATATTTAAAGCTAAAGGAGAAGTGGAAAATAAATTAAAGGAAATAAACCAAATTCTTATCACAAAAGGCTATATAGGTGAAAGGAAAGAGATGGGAGAGTCACTTCAGCATGAATGGGAAAACAGATGTCTACAAGAGGAAATATTCTGGAGACAGAAATCCAGAGTACAATGGATTAAGGAAGGGGAGAGAAACACCAAATTATTTCACGGATCCACCATAGCTCACAGAAACAATAACAGAATTGTGAAACTTACAGATCAGAATGGAATAGAAAGAAACACTCATGAGGAGATGGAAGAGGTCCTAGTCCAGTATTTTCAGAGAATTGTTGAGGAAACCACAGTAGATAGATATCAGTTTAGAAATGATTTACTCAGTACATTCCTAAATTGGTATCTAGAGAATACAATTACAATCTCAATAGACCAGTAATAGAGGAAGAGATTGAGGAAGTCATTACATAGATGCACAATAGGAAAGCACTAGGCCCGAATGGCTTCAATGTGAAATTTTTCAAAACATGTTGGAGGATAGTAAAACATGATATTATGGAGGTAGTGGAAGGCTCTCGAAGATTTAAAACAATCTTGAACATGCTCAATGAATCTTTCATAGCCTTAATCCCCAAATAGGAAAAGGCCACCTCTCCAGACAGACTCAGACCTATAGCATTAAGCAATGTGGTGTACAAAATAATATCCAAAGTAATTGCCAACTGTCTCGAACCACTCCTCCCTACCCTAGTGTCAGAGGAGAAAACGGGCTATGTGGAAGGAAGACAAATTCTTAATAACATAATTCAAGCGCATGAAGTGGTTCATTCACTCATTAACGATAAACATGCAGGTATGATAATTTAGCTGGATATAGCAAAGGCCTATGATAAAATTAGTTGGTCGTACATAATAGCAGTACTAAAAGCCTATGGCTTTGATTACAATTGGATTAAGTGGGTCATGGCACTAGTTACCATAGTTAGCTGTTCAATTCTTATAAATGGCTTTCCCTCCAAAAACTTCAAGCCTACAAGAGGTCTCAGGCAAGGTGATCCTGTTTCTCCTTTCCTTTTCATTCTTATGATGGAAGGGTTAGGGAGAGTAATCAGAGCTACTAAGGAGGAAAGGAGAATTCAGGGTCTGATACTCACTCAAGGTGGGGACACAGTTGCACATCAGTAATTTCTGGATGATAATATGCTTCAAGGCACACCCACAGTCAAGGAAGCCAAAACATTTAAGCATATTCTTAGTGAGTTTGCTATGGCAACAGGCACAGAGGTAAGTCTTACTAAATCAAAGATTTTCTTTTTCAATACGAACATTTCGATTCAGAGAACCTTTCTAGAATTTTGGGCTTTTAGAGAGAGTCATTGCCCTCAAAGTACCTGGGAGTTCCCCTCATTGACAAACTGTTACACAAGGAAATCTGGGAGCCTGTTCTAAATAAGCTAAAAGATAAGATTAGTAAATGGACAAATAGAGCCCTTAATCTAGCAAGGAGGTAGATTCTAACTAGGTCAATCCTCCAACCCATCCCTATCGATATGCTATCAGTCATTCCAGCACCAACTAGTGTAATTACTAAAATAAGAAACATTCAGAGAGACTTTCTCTAGGGGAAAGGTGAAGAAAAGAAGAAATGGGCCCTAGTGGCATGGGACAGGGTATGCAAACCAAAATCCTATGGTGGTTTGGGTCTTCATGACATAGGAATTCTTAACAGAGTTCTAGGAGACAAATTCTAGTGGAGATGGCTAAAGGAAATACAAGCCCCCTGGGCAAGACTATGGAAGCAAAAGTATGCAAGGGATTGGTAAGAGAAGAACCTCATAAGAATGAGAGGACAAGTAAAAGGTTCACCAATTTGGAATAGGGCTTGGGAGAATAGGGCCCTAGTCCAAAATCATAGTTTCTAGGAGATCAGAAATGGAAATTTGGTCTGGTTCTGGGAGGATAATTCGCTGCGGGAGGACAATCGCTGTAGTGAAGAATTAGTAGACATGCACACAGATACCATCAACAAAGGATTAAGGAGGGTAAGTGACTATTGGGATTAATCAAGGAACAATGGGAAATGGCGAATATGGAAACTTCCAGATTACAGGGACATGGGCATGATGAATACTCATGCTATAGCCCTTAATGGTCTTTTGGAAAAGGGGCTAATCTTAACCTCAACCTTAGGCGATCAGTTAAGACGGGGAAAGAACAAGGCAAGTCTCTTCACCCTTAAGGAGGCCAAAAGGATAGGCATAGGACTTAAATTTCAAAACACTGATAAGACGTGGAAAGAAGTCTAGGAAAATCCACATTGGATGAAAGTCAAGTTGTTCAAGTGGCTGGCTCAACAGGGTAAGATTCTGACATGGGATAACTTAAGAAAAAGAGGCTTTGTTGGCCCCTCTAGATGTCATCTATGTGGACAATAGGAAGAAACCACTAATCATCTCATGAATAGATGCTCATTCACTACAATAGTTTGGAACTGGGTTGGCGATGTCTTTGAGCAGACAGACAGACATGTAAATGACATCATTGCTACATTGAAAAACTGGCGGAATTTTTTTTCGGATAATGAGATAATAAACTCTGCCTAGGCATTGACCCCAGGGTTCTTAATCTGTAATGTTTGGAAAGAACGCAACAACAGGATTTTCAAGGATAAGGCAAGCCTAGTGAGCAGCATCCTAAAGCTAAATCTTAAGCAACTTAAAGAGACTAGTCATATCCTAGGAGATGTCACTACAAGAAAACTCATAGGACAAAGAGAGGCCAGAATCCTGGAGAAGTTAGAGCTTAAGTTTCATCTCCCTTAGTGTTCTATGCAGATCAACAAGAATACCTCAGTAGAAAAGGCTTTCTGGCAACCCCTTCACAAGGTTTTTTAAAATTTAACATAGATGGAACCTCAAAAGGAAATCCGAGAGAAGCAGGTTATGGGGGGCTCATGCGTTAGGCCCCTATACTACTAATGTAACCCCTTATTATTATTAGTACAACCCCCTTATTATATTGATGTACCCATGTAGTGCCCATATTGTTACTATTGTGCCCCATAGAAGCCCACTATTGTTATTATTGTGCCCTTACATTTTTATTGTTATGTAGGCTCTGATTATATAATGACCCCTTAGACTCCTATATATAGAAATGAGGTCTTTTCATTTGTATCATCCAAGAATTGTTCATTTATGTAATGTAAAGGAGGTAGCCCCCTTGAAGAGGCTGAATTCTAAAGCGTTGATCTATCTTTTCTATCTTTTCTTGAGCTGGTTTCATAACATCATGAGAGATGAGGAAGGAAACATACAAGTCATCTTCCACAATTATCTAGGAAAAGAAAGCAACAATATGGCTGAGCTCATGGCGATGGAATTATGCTTGGAAATACTGCTCAAGTACAACATACATAATGTCATCATTGAGGCTAACTCGGAACTAGTCATTAATTCGGTGAAGAGGATAAACGTTGGTGCAACACCAGAGAAAATCTCAGGACACTAGTGCTTCTGCAAGTCTACAAAAGAATCCAATCACACCTAAGAGTGCTAAGAACTCTTAGGTTGGTGCATGTCTGTAGAGAAGCCAACAAATTAGTGGACTGGCTTGCCAATGAGGGGGTTCGAAACAAGCATATCGACTTGTGCTACTAGTGGGGGTAGGTAACATATGACAGGATGAAAGAGGAATGCTCATCTCGGGTCCTCAGTGATAGACAGCAGTATCAGAACAAATCAAGAGATAGAATTTTACTTAATGTCAACGAAGAATAAGTTTACAGATAGTTCATCAAAGGATATGCACTGTCAATTCTCTAAGGATGCTTCTGGAAGCAGGAACAAAGGTAGAAATCGAGACAGGAGATATCTGCTCAAAAGGAGAAGTGATGAGCGAATGTGCTACCAAGACGAATGCCAAAGAAAAACAACACCAAACATAAAGCATTTCATGCAGGAGGCCTCCGTTCCGGATATGTCTTCCTTGTGCATTGCATTGGACGTCAAAGGAAGGGAAGACCGAGGTTAAAAATTGCTCGAGATTTACCACCTGTATCAAGCGCCCTCTGTCCCGAGAGTGGTTTTCTCGGAGGACAAGCGATGTCATTTAGCAAGCGACACGTGGTGGTGGGGGAGCAGTGATTATCGCCTTCATCGTTGAGTAATCTTCGAGCGGATGTGTGGTCTGATTTGGATTGTTGCCGTCAGATCCGGAGGGGAAAATCAATGACCACCTTTTGGCATGCTAGTTGGTGGGCCCGAAAGGATAAAACTACTAATGGTTTACCACCTTCATTGGGGGGCATCCAAACCAAAGACTGTTTTTATGAAAAGCTAGCGGTTCCATTTAGGAAGCAACACGTGGCGGAGGATGGAAAAAGCAAACCGCCTTCATTGCGTGGTATCAAGTGGGCTTTTCAGCTGCGCGATATGGACACCAGCCGTTGGATCAGTAGGAAAAGATCAACGGTGAGCGTTGATCGAGCAGCTTAAGGGAGTTTCTGTGGGCTTCACCTCCGCGCATGTTGATTTTTGACCGCCGAATAGTAAGGAGACAGATCAATGGCGGGTTTGGGGAGCGGACTTTGGATCCACTTGCTTGCTTTCAGTTACAGTGCCGTCTAGGCATTACTTTTGTTTGACTATTGGAGGGTTTATCGGTACTTTGAGTAACTTCCCTCTCCCTTTGTGGGAGTTTGCACCTCTGTGCGTCTGTTGTAACCTGTGTAAATCATTTTTTTACCTAAGATAATAGAAGGACCATCTCTTGCTTTAGCCAAAAAAGAGATACTCTAAGGGACCACATGGTAAAGAAGGGTATTTCATTTATTAAGTTGTGCAAATTGAGGGAAAGAGAAGTAGATTGAAATTATTATAGGAGTTAGATTACTATTAAAATTTATTAGGTATTGGGCTATTAAATGAGCCATAGAAGCTATTCTTTTTTTACATTCATAGTCCTAACTCAAAGTGACTTGCTAATAAAAAACATAAATAATAGAATTTATGGTTGAGTAAAACTTTCAATGCCTATCAAAATAAGTGTTGTTATCAATATTCTCACTTACCTATTTACTTTTATACTTAATGCAATGTTTACTTTAAATTTCTAAATTAAATACTTACCTGTAATTATATATACGTAAATAGTATGCATTCATAAATTTAAATCATTGAATAGTGGTTGAAGTCATATATATAAATGGAGTCATATTTAAAAAATATATATTAAATAAATTAAAAAACAAAAACATTAATAAATTAACGTAAATAATTGGAAATAAGAAAAGACATATTTATCTAATCCGCTCCATGTTTATTCATTGATTTATAAAATTAAAACCGACATGTATTCGTGGACCACAAAGGATAACATTACTAATTTATAAAATTAAGACCGACATGTATTCGTGGACAACAAGGAATAACTTGTGGACATATTTTTTTATTTATTAATTTAATAACTTCTTGATTCCAAGGTAATCAAGGCTTATATAAAAAACCTTCGAGTGATATACGAAGTCTTACAACTATCGAATCTGGGAGACCCTTGACGAGCTTCTCGGGGTGGGCAACATTATTTACGAATCTAATCGGTCGCACTCATCCTGTGAATTTATTAGGATAACAATTCTTTTGGAGATTTCTTTCGTCTGGAGTTTTTCGTGGGTTTGGGTTATGTAGGATTGGGAATTTATACGTTCTGTAAGGTTATTACAGTGGTCTCGAATATGGACGCCTTTGCAATTCTTATCCTTACAGCTTTATGGTCACTGGCACTAATTACCTTCTGTCAGATTCTCTCAGCACTTTGGTCGTTGATTTTCATCATCCGCGAGAATAAGAATATTGCTCATGCCACTTTTATCCTCAGCTGTTGTCTCGTTACCTGGAATCTGGCAGTCTCTGCGATGCTCGCGAAGGGCTGGGGATGGAAGATGTATTGGCCCATTTTTGCCTCCACCTGTGGTGTGACATTTTGTATAATATATGCCATATTTCACTATAACCCTCCTCCGCCTGTCCGTCAAACCAAATTAGGGTTGTTCGATCATCTGAATTCCCATCAACTCATCAATTTTGTCAAAGGGTTGTTCAATTATGTCCATCCTCGTTGCAGGCGCCCTGAAAATGCCAATGTGGCTCCGTCTCACTTGAAGGACCTCAGTCCCGCAGCCGTCGAAAGGCCGGTAAGCATGAAACTACGTTGCTTCAGATATATTATCTTTGAATTTAGTGGAGCTGTTTTGTTATGCCTGTTTAGATAAAGCCCTCCACCAGGAATATTACGTTATGCGCTAAATTATGTGTGGTTTTGTTATGTTTATTCAGAAAAAATTATGGTGGTCAGCAATCTGGTTGGACTACATTGCTTATACGATTATCAACGCAAGCATGTGTCTGCTGCTCTGGACTGTGACAATCTTTGACGTGGTCACTATGAACTCGGGATCGGGGAAGGTTTGGTCGAGTTTTGTCAAGACGTGTGGTTTGACAGCACCTATGATTTTTATGATATATGTGGATATACTCTTGGACAACTCTCCTCAACCCATCTCCCACACCCGTAGCCGTCCCGTCAAAGGGCTTTTTGATCCTCTTAATCCCTCTCTGGAGAAAGGGCTGTTCAATCATGTCACTCACAGTCGAAGGCGCGCTGGAAGTGCTGAAAATGCCACTGTAGCTTCCTATCAGCCGACGGACCTGGGTTCTGCAGTCATCGAAAGTCCGGTAAGCATCAAACTACGTTGCCTCAGATATATTATCCCTGAATTTAGTAGAAATGTTTTGTTATGCTTGTTTAAATAAAACTTATCTTTCACTTAAGTTTGTTTTCATCAAATTTAAAAACATGGTTAATTTATCATATTTTCTATTACATGCAGAACGTGACTCCCAATATAAGTTCAGAGAAAGGAGAAGGCAAATCTACGCAACAGGAGGGGGAGGAGGTTTATGCGGTAGGAAACAATGACCAAAGTAAATTTCTGCGCAACAAAACTGATCTGGAGGAAGAGGTTTATGCGGTAGAAAACAATGAGCAAAGTAAATGTCAGCGCAACGAAGCTGATCTGGATGATGGTTGGGAAATCATAGAGGAAGCTGAAATTAATGAAAGCAGCATAGAATTACGTACAATAGTGATCTAATTGTGGTCACTATTGTGGTTTAATTATGTTTATAGAAGCTGAAATTAATGAAAGCAGCATAGAATTACGTACAATAGTGATCTAATTGTGGTCACTATTGTGGTTTAATTATGTTTATAGTATTTTGCTTTTTCATTTAATTTTAAAATAAATTGAAAAATGATAGGCTTTTATAGGATTGCAAAATTTTATTCAAATTGTTAATAATTATATTATATTTATTTATTTTTAATTAAATTGATTAATTAAAAATAAAGTATTAAACTTCTAGTAAGATATTGTATTTTTATGATTTTTTATGGCAATATGAGATGTGTTACGAAATACGTATTTTGACATTTATTAGTTATGGGAAGATGAGATCTCTAATTCAATATGAAAGAGATGTTGTAATGTAAATATTTTGATTTGATCATATTAAATTTGTCTAAACTATGGTAGACCCACTGGTGAAATAATATTTAAACTATGGTTGTTCATTTGATCTCAACCTGACCACAAAGAGAGAAAGCATTGAATGATGGATAATTTGAGGAATATTTTGTTGTTGTGGCACAATATTCGAGGTAGAGATTCTCATAAGGGATCATGAGGCGAGGGTGATAAAACCATATGATGTTTATAGTCATTTTTCATGATTTTTTTAGATGAATCCAATAGTTCAAATATAATATTGATATAAGCAACAAGTTTCAAAGCTAAGGAAGAAATTCACATTTGTCATTAATCCTTGGCATGAATATTGTGGTGAAGGTGCACTTTTCAAAAGTTGGTAGTGTTTACAACCAAAAGTTGCAGAATAACCAGATGAATCTACTAGTGTAGTAATGCCCCTTTGAATGGAGAATAATCATGCCACTTTATATGAGAGTCAAGCCCCTTTAACTTGGAGAAAGGAGGAAATGTTTATGCCAGTTGTTTGTGACAATTCATTCCTTTGTATTATCAAAGGATAGCATCTCCTTGTAGGATATACATTACCACATGAGTGAGATTTAATCCCTTGTATTGACTAAGAATAACCTCAATGAAGAGTAGCTAATGAAGTGGCTATGCAATTGAGCAGATCTTGTAAATGTAGAACACATATTTTGAGTGAACTTTGTTATCAAGTTCTATTGTCTTTGTTCATATTCTCATTTCTTCATGTGTATTGCACTTATGGTTATTTCATTCTCTTTATGTAATCTGTTTTAAAGTCGTCAAAATAAAAATATTGAATTACCATGATTGGATTGAGTGTTAAACACATACCCACGTGGCTTTGTTGATGCAGAATGGCATAGAGATTTGGATTAAAGAAGATCTTCAAGTGGGTATGTGTTTAACCTATTTGGAGAAATCAATTGGAAGAGCAAGAGATAGTGTGTAGTGACACTTTCAACTATAGAGGATCAATACATGGTAGCCACTCATGCAAGAAAGGAAGTAGTTTGATTACAAAGATTCTTTTTAGGTGTGGGGTTGGTACAACAAGATATAAAGATAGATCGTAACATTCAAAGTGTATTTTTCTTAGGAAAGAACCATGTTTCTCATTCGAAGACAACACATAGATGTTTAGCATCACTTTGTGATAAATATGGTTGAAGACATAGAGGTATTGCTAGTAAAGGTGGACACTTTGAATAATTTTGCAGATGCATTGACATTGTTTGTGAGTACTGAGAATTTTTCTTGGTGTAGAGAAACAATGGGAATTGTAGCCCTAGATAGGTAATTGTGTACTCTTGTGGTCCCCTAAGTTCAAAGAAAACAATAAGTAATAGAATGCTTAGTATGTGTTATATTCTTTGCACAACTAGCCCCATACTATGTTGAGTTGGGCATAATAGGGGTTGTAGGGGGGAAAAGTACCAAAAGTTGATTCCTTTGTGTTGTGATTAGGATTTATGAGATCCAAATAAAATCATTGTGAATTACAAACAACATGGTGATCCTTTCCTTGAGGATGTGATTTGTGATTAGAAGTCTCACCTTTCATTGTAATTTAATATGAAGGACTTATGGCATTATTGATGATCCCATGGATCCTATGGACCTCTTGGACCCTCATCCAAGTGATCCTCCTACCAAGTAAAAACCATTATGGCTTTGTAATATTTTTATAGGATGTTGAGAGATGCATTCCTTCCAAGAGGACCTTTAGAGAAAGTAAGAAGCCATGTAGGCACCAAGGGTACATTGTAATTATGAGCACTATGATCCAGGCTAAAATAACAAGTTTGTAAGGATGTTATGGCTAAAGAGTATGAATCAATTATGAAGAATGATGTATGGGATATGTTTATGAGACCTAAAGGAAAGTCCATGGTACCCTTGAAATGGTTGTACAAGATTAAACATCGATTTGATGGAAGCATTGAAAAGTACAAGGCAAGGTTCATAGCTAGATGATTCTCCTAAAAAGAGGGAGAGGATTATTATGATATCTTTGTGCTTGTTTCCCACTACACCTCTATTAAATTGATTGTTTCCCCTACTACTATTCAAGGATGGACCATTCATTAGATGGATGTAAATATGACATTTCTTCATGGTATGCTGCAAGAAGAAGTTTATGTTAAGAGACCTTGGGAATTTGAAGTAAAGGATAAGAAATATCATGTATGAAGGTTGAAGAAAGATGTTAGGGTCCGACCCTAACCCATTTATTTATGTAATAGGATCGAGTCATAGTTATAGTTAAGTAAAAAATCAATAAATCTCATATTAATAATTGTAAGTGGTTAACCCGCATTTAATGAAGGGACCACAGTTAGTTGAAAATGGGCCATGGTATTAGATAGATGATATTAATAAGAACCATGTTATTTCCCCATGGTATTGCATGTATGAATCCTATATAAAGGATAGAGACTCCCCTCAAGGAGCACGTGTCTTATTTTGTAATTGAGCTCATCTTTATTGGAGGTTGCCCCCTCAAAGAGGTAAGTGAACATTGCTTTCTGAATAATAAAATACTTGCTGTTATTTCTCATTGTTCTATGTTCTGGGTATATTTCTTCACATATTTGGTATTATGGTATCGTTTTGTAGGTTAAGAGCATAACAAGTGGTATCAGAGCACTTTCCAGGGCTGGTGGGATCTCCAATTTTTAGGAAAAGTGTTTTTGGCTAAAGACGTGTTCCGACATCTTTAAACTACAGGATTTGTCATTGAGCGCATAAACCTGTGGATTTGGGGAGGCATGCACGCAGGAAATACAAGAGGCGGTCACGCCTATTTGACTCCCTTGTAATCCCTGTGGGTACCCCTTCGAGTAGTTGCGCATTAGACAGAACCACGCATAGACTGTCTTCCAAGTACCCTCTGGGTATAACAGAAGCCCCCTAGATCCGTTGAAACCTCGGCATAGATAAACCGTCTACCGTCTTCTTGCTACAGTACATCGAGAACAACATTCAAAGAGATTACTCACATGTACGATAGGGTAGTCAGGTTGTACGGCTAAGGGTACGGTTGATCCTCCTTGGTTAGTGCCCTGAAAAATTGGGCCAAGTACTAATGTCTCTATCTCTGGATCACGCATAATATTTGCCCGATCAGATCTCGCAATTGGGGTTTTGTCGCAGCAGCAGTAATCAGTTCCACCGTTTAGATATATAAGATCAACCATTTAGATCCACAACAAAAATAAGTTCCACCATTTAGATCTATCAGATCAGCCATTCAGATCTCTCAGATCCATCAGATCCGCCATCCAGATCTAGCAGTTTAGGCTTTGTAGCCAGCGTAGTCGCAGCAATCAGTTCTGTCGTTCAGATCTATCAGATTAGCCATTCAGATCTCTCAGATCCATTAGATTCGTCATTCAAATCTGACTAATTGTGTGGGTTCCTATACCTAGGCGTGATTTTTGCAGGACTTTGGGTAACATTGACATTTCTCGGATTCAGCTACTATTGTATTCCTAAGCAAGGAGTAAAACTCTGTTTTGAGACCCCCTGGGGCACTTATTGGTGACTTAGCCCATAAGAATTAGGTCAACGAGCTGAGCAAGGTGGTACCATTCAATTATTAGTACTAAAAATTTCAGGCGGTCCCAAATTTCAAGTACATTGGATCAATGCATGGTACAAACTAGAGCTCAAGCTACGGCCAATGAGAGGATTGATAGCCTTGAATCACAATTGAAAGATGTCATATTGCAGCTGAAGAACTTAAATGAAACACTCTCTAAGGGTAAGGTGGTGAAACACGCAGAGGCATATATTGGAAATGAAAAAATTGAGGGTTGTTGGACACCTAATCCCCAATGGGTTAGTGTGGAAGCCGAATGGACAAAAGGAGTCCAAGAGACCTTGGGATGTGAAACCCAATGGTCACATATTATACTATAAATGTATATCTCTTGTTAATAAAAATTGTACTCTCTTGATTATCTTTCATATTGTTCTTGCTGCCCATGTGTGTCTAACATGGTATCAGAACGGGTGCATAATTTCTTTGAACCGTTTGTTTTATGAAAGTGTTGGATTTGAGTTATGAGCCTTAACTTGGTCGATTCGTGTATGGGTCAATTTCTGTGTTAAGAGTTGAAATGATGAATTTTCTAAGTATTTAATTTACTACTTTATAAGAGAAGAATTGTAATGTATGCTCTTCAAACGTTAGCAACAATTTGCTATGTGTGCCTATGAGAGGAATTTGGTAATTGAAGTATGTTTTGTCTTCTTGGATGATGAGCGATATTTGTATTAAAAGATTGTAAGCTCTGCTCATATCGACTTTGTTTGCACATGTTGAGGAAAGGCATTTGAAGCTGGTTGAATCACATTTAAACTAAATGACAACGTTGTTGAGGTTAATAAATCGATTTTTGTGCAATTGATTTCATAACAGGAAGACAGGATTTGTTGGGTTGATTTCTATTTGTGAGCATTATGCAGTGAATTCACACTTGGAGTTGCTTAGTAAAGTCGAGTGCTGAAGAATTACATTTGACAAAGTCATGAATTAAAGAAATTTAATTTGTTTTAGCACTCATTAATCGATGTGCAGAGGTTGATCTAGACATAGAATTTGTCAAGATTCAGTCTGTCCTGAATCGATGAAACAATAATTGTTTAATGCAGATGTGCAGAGGGGAGTTTTCAAAAGTCGACTTGTGTTTCAGTTGAGATGTAGAAAACAACCTTGGAGCCGCATTGGTGGTATCATGAGTATATTTGAAGGTTGCACCGAAGGATGCAATTCTTGAAACTCTGCTGAGAATGATGGTGAATGCTGCCTAAAGTGAACGCTGTAATGGGAGCATGACTGTGTTTGATAAAATGTTTCAGTGAGCTTTTTATGGCCAATCATTGCAAAATTCGTTGGGAACTCTATTTTCTTGGAGCGATGTCAGTTATGACATAGTTTGGCTCGGATGGTTGCAGTCGAATGTTGGGCAGTGAAATGCAGAAATTCATAGAGGCGCAGATATTTGTTTGAGACTCTGTTTATTCTAAAATTGATTTGTTGAATATTAATGCTATTTTGCACGCAAGAAAAATCATAGCATCAATTCGATTTAATAGGCAGTTTCAATTAAAATTGCAGAAACTAGAGTTTTCAGTGAAAGAACTGAATTAGGAGATGCGTAAGGAATTTTTAAGTGGAATTGGTGTTGGCACGTTGGATTAGATAGCAATGTGGGTTCGATTTGTCATCATGGAAGAGCGATTGAAGGATTTAAGAGGAGCTGAATTCAATTCCTATGGTGAAGATTGCGTTTAATATTGAGTCTGTAGTGGTATTGTGCGTTGAAGGGCATTCAACAAGTATAAAAAAACCAGCGTTAAAACAGTGGCAACACGCTGTTGAGACTGGTGTGTGTACAACGTTCATAGTTGTCGCACATAAGGCATTAATCAAGCTTGATTGAAGTAAAGGCGCACTTGAATTCGCAGAGGCATTCATGAGTGTAACCCCTACATACGTGGGTTGAATGGTACGTTACGCTGCCCATTGGTATCAGAACCGTTTCAATGGTGAGTTGAATGGCGCGTTACGTTGCCCAGAAGAACGTTTTGGTGTCAGAATTGTTTGATGAATGCCCAGCTCCCACTGTTTGATAAACACTTGGTATTTTGTACTGTTACGCTTGGTATTTCGTACTGTTACGCTTGGTATTTCGTAATGTTACTATTACTTCGAATCCTCTCACAAAATTGGTGTTTGGGCTTGTTGTCTTTTCTCCGGTAAACGTTGTGTTTTCATCCAATAATATTGAACCATCTCACCCCTGCAAGGCAACCGAATCCAAATTTCACCATGATCAAACAAACAAGGTAGAAATGGTTGGGGATAAGTCATTATTTTCGACTAAATAAAACAGTTTATTACATTGACGAAGCAATCGTGAAGGTGAAGGCGGACCAAGGATGCTCCCATTCTTTTCTCCTTAGCGACCGCTTGCTTCACCACTGATTTCACTATCGATGGCAACCTCGAACACGATTTGGCATAAAACATTGAGCTCAGCTACCCATTCACAGTGTTTATATGTACTGCTACGCATCTGCTCATCGTAAATTTTTATATTGAGCCTGTTGTAAATCAGCATCATCGTCCAATTCATTCTATTGTAAATTAGTCCATCCATGCTCTTCAGAAGCTCTATCCACGATTAAAGAATTAAGAGACTTCATTTTCTTTCTCTTTGGGCGTCCAGGAGGCCTTCGTTTTGCAGGGGTTGCCTTCTTCGGTGTCGGCACTTTGTGTTCCGTGTCCTCATCACTAGAGGACTTGGATTGTTCATCTTTTGTGGATGGATGATATTCATTATCCAGTTTGACTTTACCATTTTGGGAAGTGGTTTTTTTGAACTTTTTTTGTTGCTGTTTTTTGAGAGGGATGATGCAAGTACTGGTAAACGAAGGGCTTGTAGCTTTGCTCTGTTCTCCTCAATTCTTTGTTGTCTCTATCTTTCATATTCTATTATAGTTGCAGAAGAAGAAGCCAGTTTTCCCTTATCTTTGTCTCTTCTGCCCTTCAATTCCTGGAAGGTGCTTGAATCTTCAGCAGTTCGTTTGTCTCCTGACTTGGATATATCTGAAGATGTGTTGGTGTAGGTACTTCAAATAATTATTTTATTAATTTCGATACTTGCATTCGAAAGGAAGATAATCCACAAGGGCATTTCCTTTTGATAGCCATCATTTCTTCTTTGAAAGTCATTATGCTAAGGGATTTTTTGGGGAATGACAGAGTTCAATGTTCATAAGTATTGGGGATTGTTTATATTCTTTAAAGTTGCAGCAATTTGGCATTATTTAGGAGTTCAGTGGAAATTGTTTCAAGCCAAGACTATCCTTTGTAGATCGAATTGGTGTATTTTCTTAAAGGTTGTTCATATCAGAGATTGTTATTGAACTAGATTGAAGTTGTTGCCGGACAAGTTCCCTTGGATGTCAAGGCTGGTACAGAAAATATCTTTTTGAGCCTAAATTGCTTGTAGCTTGTTGGAGTTAATTCTCAGGTGAATTGAAGAAAATTCATTTTTGAATGAGGAGTCTGTTTTTCGATATCACCGTTCTTTATGTTTGTTGAACTCTATTGTAAGCTAATTGAATCTGAAGTCGTTGCCATAGTTATATATAAAAAGAGCAATTGGTGTCCATATTAGTTCTTCATTGTCGTTTACTATTTTTTGCGGTAAAATGGCTCAATTTGGTGCAATTTGAGTTTTGACAATCTAATATCTCTCCTATGGATATACGAGGTCAAACATCAGCAAGGAATTTTCTATCAGAACTTCAGACATGTCTACAAAATGCACAGGAAAAGATTGATTTTTTTGCAGCGTGAATCACAGCTACAACAAGAAGAGCTACATCAAAATAGACATCATTCTGATCCTATTTGTGTTCAGAACATTGAGACAACCACCCATCAGCAGCAAGTCAATAATGTTATAGTTCATTCAAATAAAGCAGCAATTGTACATGTAGATGCAGAAACTCAGTCAGACCTTCCCAAGCCCATCATTAGACCTTGGGAAGAGCTTGTCCACAACAAGCATAGAAATTGTCTTGGATATGACAAGGACCTGTCCTTTCATCTTCCAGACTACTCCAAGCCCATTCAGTTTCAGAGTGCTAGATTCATTCATGACAGCTCACCTGCTCCTCATGACAGTTCACCTCAAGCTGTTCCAGATTCTACTCCTCTTCCACCGCAACAACAACAACAACAACAACAGATTGTGAAATTCCAACACTGTGATCGAGTTGGCCGTCTGAAAGATCATTGTTTTGATCTTCATCCATGTAAGCACTGTCATAAAACCAGTCATTCTTCACGTAGATGCTTCAGAAACAAACGTCCTGCAAGAACAAAGATTCATCTTGGATGGATCGCTTCTTGGTAATGGGCATCAACATCCAAGAAGATATTCCAATCACATGTCAAAACTTGTTCCAGAGTATTGAATAGTCTTGTAGTTGAGTTTTCTCCATCATCTCACCTTGTATCTGACAGGGGGGAAATGATGGTCATCTACAAGCTTCAAAGTCACATCAAGCGAGCCTGAGC